>CAUYQG010223414.1:0-31278 GCA_963574415.1 Tarsius wallacei | reverse complement strand
ACCACATTTTTGTTTTCATTTTGTTTACTTAGGTTTTCCTTAAGGGCTGTAGTGTGGAATTTTGCCAACAATTCATCTTGAGTTATGATAGAGAACATAGTCTTTGCATGTACCAGACCTTGGTTTCATGCTTCTTTATTTGTTTAACTTTAAAATTTTTTTTAATTTTAAAATTGTGGGGTACAATTCAGGGTTAGGTATACACATATTCACTGTGCAGGCACCCTTGTTGATGAGGTGTGCCCCTCCCATCCCCCGACAGATATTGACTACCGTTAATCCCACCTCCCTTCCCCTCCCTGGGGATTTATCTTCTTGACCTCCAAACTTGCACCTCTTATATGCGTTACCTTCGTGAGTAGAACCACTGTTCACTGTATCATCCAGCTTAGAAAACTTGGCGTCATTTTGGGTTCTTCTCTTTAATGTACCCTCCATCCTTCCCATCCAAGAGGGCATCCACTAAGCTTCAAAATATCCTCCTTCCCATTACAGCAGATCCAGCCTTGCTTTTTATCAGTTCTTGTCCATTTTAATATAGATTTATCCAATAGCCACACATTAGTTTTTCCACACTGTTTTCGGGGTAAACATTTAGAGAATCTTGTCAAGTTCTTGCTTAAGTTTCAGAGTAATTTTCGAAGTCCTCAGAAGAGTTTTCCTGTCTGCCTTTCAACCTCATCTACTGGTCCTCATTGTCAAAGACTTTACTGTTTCATAGTTTTCCAGACACTTCATGTGGCTTCACTCCTGCACACTCAGCACGTTCCAGTCCCTCTGTGAAGAATGCCCTCTCTCCTTCGCTTAGCTGAAACCCACTTGTTCTTGAAGGCATTGATTAAACTTTGCTACCATCAATCCAGAAGTCTCCATGGGCCTCCTCTGTACCCCTGAGCCTGGTTCCAGTGGCCCAGTGACCCCTCTCTGTCTTCCCATGCAGGCCCATATATTCTCTGTCAAAGCACGTGTATGCCATTCTGTGCCTGTCGACTTATTAGTCTGTGTCCAACCTAGGCTTCAAGTTCCTTGAGAACAAGAACTGACTCTACTTACCTTCCTCATCCTGGCATATAATATAGACAGCCTTGGCATAGCTCATAGGCTGGTACAGGGTGTGAGCTCGGTGCATTTGTTTAAAAAGATGACTGACTAGGAAACAGAAAGTTTCTTCAAAAAATATTTATATCCATTCTGGAACTCCATAGTGGGAGAATGTATACTATGTCCCAAGAACAATGAAAATAATTATAGAACAATGGGGAAAAAATACAGAAGCATCGGGGTTATTTATCTGTATTGGGGATGTAGAGAGATGATTCTATCGCATCTGTGATGACAATAAAATACTGTTAGCACGTAAGAATCAAATCCAAACTGTAAGTTACCTGAGAGAGTGGTACACATCTGTTATGGTCACACTGATCTCCCCAGCACTTAGCACATGTTAGGCATTCACTTGATCTTAGCCAAAAGGCTGAAAAGTGATACATGCTGGGCATTCAAAAAATATTTGCTGAATTTTGTCAAACGAGCACAGTGGTAGACATTAAATTTAGATGGAATTTGTCCTGCCAACACTAACAGAAATTAAAATGGACTTTGAAAGTGTTTTGTATTGAATACTTGGAAGTCTTTCTGTATTATCTATTAACCCTTCATATACATGTCGCCAACTTCTCCCCCCCAGTTTTTTAAACTACATTCATGCTGTGTTTGTTTTCCAGAGCTTTGTGTTTTTACGTAATCACACTTTTCATTCTTTTCCTTTATTGCTTCTGGATTTCATGTTGTGATTAGAAAGGCTTCCCCCACCTCAAGATCAGAAAAATATTCTTCTATGTTTTATGATTTTAGGGTTTGATTGACCCATGTTAAGATCTTTAATTCACCTGGAACATATATCTGCATACAACTTGTGATTTAATGATTATTGTACAGTCTTCATTGAGTATTACTTTGTACTTTTGTACAGTTCAATTTTGTTCAGGTTTGACTCTAAATGACAGGGAATATGCGTTCAAATCATCTTACTCATAAAATCATGCCAGATTGAACTGGAGTTCTGCGTTCATCCTCTCTTTATTTGACTCCTGTGATAAATTTCTTACTGATCTTCTCATAATCCTGGCTACCTCCATCCCTTCTCCACACAGCAATCACTAAAATATTTCCAAAACACTAGAGTGCACTCTCCATGCCACCAGATACTTGTGTCTCTTTTGCTCACTGCTTTGTGCCCAGTATCTAAAACAGTACCTGGCATATAGTACACGCTTGATAAATACATGTTGGTGCAAGCGTTAATCAAATCATGCTACGTCCCTGCTTGAAACCCTCAAGGGCGTTCCATTTTCACCATTATAAAACTCACACTGCAAGGTCTGTGTGGCCCAGCGCAGCCTCTGCCTCTGTTTCACCCTTGATGCAATTGCACCCTCTCTCTCGTTCACCATCCGCCCTCCATCAAAGCAGCCATCTCCCCACTGCACAAATGCACTGAGCTCCTCCCTGCCCAGACCTTTGCAGACCCTGCACTGATTCCACTTCAAGAACCTTTTTGTCTACGAATTGGCGGCTTAAATATGACTGCCTCAGGGAAATATTTCCTGACTCTGCTTTTGAGAGCACAGATGCCTCAAGTTGTTGCTATTGCTGTTGTTTCAATCACAGGATTTATGACTCACGATCTTTTCTGATTCTTTTTACTTTCTTTCTTCCTGACCAGAATGTCAGCTCTCTGAGGGCCTGCATCTTGTCTGTGTTTTTCTCTAAAGTGACTCCAGTATTCAAAGTAGTTCTCGAGGTTGATAGGTACCCAATACATAGTTATTTAAGTTTTTAAAAGGCTTATGCTTATGACAACCAATATTCCCCAGTGCTAAGGGTCCCAGTAATAGGCTTGACAATTTATAAGAAAGTAACTCATTGGATGTAATCATCATGATATCACTGGTGTCTTCAATTTTAATTACTCTTGAAACAACAATAGCAACAAAGTAGCTTATACTTAAGCCAATTTGATTACCTGGTCATTTTATTCAAAGTGCTCAAGTATCAACAGATGAACAATTAAAAAAGAAATAAACTTTTTTTCATGGGCATATAATTATATAGATGTCACATAGAAACTGATGAAGATGAATTACAAACGGTGTTAAAGGCATCACATAATTAAAAATGGAAAGTTCACGAAAGTGTGTAATCTCTTTGGAAGGCCAGAAGAAAGGAAAAGACAAAAACAAAACCATCATCATGGAAACTGAGAAAAAATAAAGAAAACGAGCACAGATCGGAACCGAGATTATAAAAAGACTTTTTGCCACCGCCCTATAAATCCACTTAAGTATCACTGAAGTATGCGTTGGTACCAAGAGCAGGGTCAGGGACCTTGGAGCCAAAAAGAGGTCGAGTCAACACTGTAAAGTGAAAACATCTGAATAGCTGAGAAAAAAAGGAACAATTAACAACAACAACAACAACAAAACCAACAAAAACTGTATAAACACTGGGTTGGACATTGTTTAAAAAGATAAAAAGTAGCATAGCAGAAGAGACGTAAAGAAGTGCTGAAAAACAAAATAAGATAATAGAGAAATGTGAAAACGAACTTAAAACAAACAAAAAAAATACATAAAGACAGGGAAAGAAATCTGGTAAGAACTCATTCAAAATTGTGGTTCTCCTGGAAACTGAAAATAATAATGTGTTAAAAAGAATACAATAGCCAAATCATAAAAAAATCATGATGACTGGCTGGTAGCGATGTTTTCTTTTCTGCTACTTTATGGTATGTGTCTGCCTTCAATAACTTTAAAATGCTTTTTTCTTTACCCAGATTGAAAATCATCAGGTAAGGCCTAGAAAAATTAAATACATTTTTCTTTTTCTGGAAAAGTTTTTGTCTTTACCTGAGATATCTTACCTCTGCTGTCAGAAGGTAAAAATACAAATAACTAGCCCAGATGTAAAGTATTAATGGGAAACTGAAAATTATTTTGGTCAATCACCTAACACGTATTTATGACTTGAGCATTTACTACGAGATCTGCGTTTGGGATTTTGTAGACAATTGTGAGATTCTTTTATGTACTTATCTGATTTTAAAATGTATTTTAAAGATGTGGGGTGCAATTCAGGGTTAGATAGATAAGTGGTCATTGTACAGGTGAACTTTGGGTCTCCTTTTGGTCCCCACTTGGCCTGGTTTGAGATCAGGTATACTTTATTAATGTTATATGCCCTTCCCGTTGGCAGTTTCCGTCTATTGCCAGTCCCCTTCTTATAGCATTATGATAAATGTTCAGGGTCTGCTTATGAGTAAGAACATGTGGTATCTATTTATAATGTAATTAAAGGGTTAAAAAATCACATTGCTCAATTCATGAAAAAGTCTCCTTATATCTACAATCAACCATTTGTGGATCTCTCATTATGCAGAGTTTATTTTATAAGATGCCAAGATGAATAAGGTCCCTTAACTACCACTAGAAAACAAAGATGGCTCTCACATCCGAACAGCTGATTGGAGCTTAGGGTTTGAATTTTAGCTCTACCTCTCCTGAAAGTTTATAGATATGATTGTTTCTATATCTATGAAATGGATACAATGTATACTCTGCAAATACAAAAAAGACATTTACTGCTTAATCCACATATCCGTGTACCTCCTCACATTTCCCAACCCTTTTGCAGTTACCACTAGACACACGAGTAATTCTGGCCAATGGCTGTGAGCCCAAGTGTTGTGTGCCACCTCTAGTCTAAAGAATTTGAAAGCTGCCATGCAATCTTTAGCTGTTTCCTGTAGGAATGACCTGAAGTTTGAGACGACCACTCTAGAAATTTACCTGACCCATGCTGGGTCAGAATAAACTGCTGTAGGCCAGAAATAAACTTTTGTGTTGTTAATCTGGTGAAGATTTCTGGGTTTATTTGTTCACGAACTTGCAGGACCAGCCCCGACCAAAGCACAAGGTCATTGTGAGGATTATATGAAATGATGTATGTGAACTTCTTGGAACAGTGCTTTGCACAGAGTAAGCAATCAATAAAGGAAGGTCATCACGATTCACAGAACTTCTTAAAGAAAGTGACTAAAAGATTTTTCCTATTTTTTTTGTTACAAAAATAAGTTGGTGTCGGAAAAGAAACTCTAGAATATTCCCAAAGCTACTTTCATGCCTTCCGTTTCTCTAACTCTTTTTTTCTAATTGAGCACACTGGATCTTTTTGATGTGAGTGGCTATTCATCAAACTTGTACTTTTGTGTAAACAAAGTATATGTTTTCGGTAAGAGGCCTCTAAGGTTTTTATTTATGGATAATCCATTGCCCCAAACCAATAGTGAAAACTAGTGATCTTTCAAACACGGAAACACCCTATAATTTTCTTCTGGCATTGCAACAACTTTGATGTTCATCTTTCTCTTTTCTGACTGAACCTATATCCACTTAAGTACAGGATCACATTAAGAAAACGCTCAGACCACATGTAAACAACCTGCGGCTAGAAAATTTCTGAACCTATACAATGTCCCACTTTCATAGAGGATGTGACCCTCTGTGTTGTTTTCTCTACCATGTATTTTTCCACAAAAGTCCTACTTACTTGTATCACGAAGTGATGTGTTTGGGCATAAGTCTAGACATGCTGTGATTTTAAAGAAGTTTCTCACTTCCTGCCTACCCCACACTTTTCTCCTCTGGAGTGGGGATTTGGGCATCTCTTGGGCCCTGGGTATTTCTAGATAGCATGTTCTCATGAAAAAGATTTGGAAAAAAGATTTGGCAGTGAGCTAAGGACTCAGAATATGTTTGAATCATCTACAGATGTAAATAAGATGACCCTAATAAGTCAAGAAGAGATGGGCATTTTATTTTTCAGTAAGTAAAGCTACCACTTTAAAGGAAAGAAAAAAAACCTTGTGAATGTGTTGGATGCATCATCTGACTCCGTGACATTAAAGTACCAGCTGGTGGAAAAACAAACACGGAACTTCTGTGCCTTTAGTCAAGTAGATTTTGTGAACTAGACCAGGAAGCTCTTGTCCTCCGTTTTTTCCCCATTCCCTTTCCCTCAAGGGTGAAGATATGAATCATCAGGACTGATTACAAGACCAAGAGAAAGACCGAGAGAAACAACCACGAGGAGGCAGTGAGGGCTGACAGCGGGGGTGAACACAGTCATTTGCAAACTGCAGACACCTCCCCGTTCAGAATTCCCACGCAGGAGATTTCTCCCAAGCCCGTTTCAGAGCTCAGAAGTGAGCCACTCAGCCTCAACAGCAAGTCCAGGACTCAGAGGCCACCTGGGATAGTCTGTCCGGGAGGGCAAGGTCACAGGATCTGAATCGGATGGGCTCAGGCCCTGCATACTTGAGTGGAGAAGACAACCGTGGTTTTTATGGAAGGAGGCTAAAATCAGGCCAGCAGGATGGATGAAATGAACAAAGAGGAGGTTTAACAAGGACAAGTATAAAAAAAATAAAGCGAGAAATACAATATGAAAATAAAATAATATTTCTGGTAGCAGGTTATTTTTTTCAAAAATTCATGCTCCCCAACTCTATGTAAACTTTGTTTAAAGTAGTTTTTAAAAGAATACAAAAGCCTTGGAAAGTCTATAAAATGAAGCCAAACGACTCATATTAAAAAAATCCAAACTAAGTTAAGAATGAGATGCCTTTTTTTACTTGTCAGTTGGGCAAAGATAAATGAAGTTTGATAGTAGGGTGTTGGCTCTGGTGTGGGCAAACAAACATTCTTAAGTCCTTGTTGCAAGTACTTGATAGAGTAATTTGGAAATCGTTACCAAAATTTTAAATAAATATGCTCTTTAACCCAGCAATTTCCAGCTATATTCACGTTCACACACATACACAAACACACACAAATTTACAGTCTTTGTGGCCTCTTTTGTAATTACACAAGCAATAGACACAACTAGGATCCTTCATTAAGGGGTGTTATGTGGAAAACTTTCTAATGCATTAAAAATACATCTTTATATGCAAATGTACAATGATAGAATATGAAATTATTGCCATATATTGTTAAATGGTAATAAATTGTTAAATGGTAAAAACGATTCTTAATGCATATAGTTTTCTCTAATTCTGAAGGAAAGACAAAGGAAACTGAGTCTTTACGGGGTAAACAGGATGCACTGTTGAGAAAAAAAAAGGATATTCTAAGCATATAAGACAGCGTGTGCAATGAACGTAGGTAAGAGCTAGCATGAATGTCCAGAAAATAGTGACCATTCCACTTCGGATACACGCCAAAGCACCTAGTTGCTAATTTTATATTATCTCCTCCCTTGAATTCTGGTGTGTGTGTGCCAGTGAAAATGTGTATGGTATCCAAAAAAGAAAACAATTCCCGGTTTCCTAGAGTAACGACTAATATTGTTAGAAATGACTCAAAAAGCACACTGACAAGGTCTGATTACATAGAGAACACTCCAGCTTTGAGTGATAGAAACCATCCACTCCTCTTGAGAGCAGAGATATGAAGGCCTTTGGTTAGAGCGTGAAGTCAACTTTAATCACCTCCCATAGTAACAAATGAACACCAGCCTTATAAGTAAACAGGTACCTATATTGTTTAAGTACTTACACCAATTGGCAACGAAGGTAAATATTTACCCACTCTGCTTGTAAATATATGGGCATTCAAATTTCCTTCTGTTGAACTTCATGTTTACTCTGAGGACATCATTGTCTTGTATGTGCACGGAACTTGGAGCTTTATGCTATATTCATATATTTATGTTGATCTGTAGATCCAAATTCTGTAGTGGATTTGCTGGGATATGTTCTCTTTAAAAATCATAGTCTAGACTTCCTAATTCCTATGGTTAAGTTAGAAATGGTACCACCAGTGCTGAGTGTCAAACCATGAGCCAAAGTAAAAAGTCTGCAAACGTCTTTTGTGTCCTCTTCATTAAAAAAAAATCTTATCTTAATGATTCTTTTTCACTGAGTCATCTTTTCATAGATTCCTCGCTGATTCTGACTCCCTGGAAGTCACCACGGGACCAGAAATATTTTGGTCAATATGGTTCCTGAAAAGAACAAAAGATGTTCCCAGTAGAAAAGAAGTTTTCGTAGTTTTTCAGTGACTATTTTTCCAATCCATTCTTCAGATCCTTGTAGGCATAAATAAAAAAAGTATGATCCTGAATTGCATTTCACTTTTTTGCAGAAGATTCTTGTCTCTCGGTTGTTGTCCTCTACTCAGCATCTTGAAGATCTTCCCACCCCTAGTGACTGCTTCCTGGTGAATTTGTCACTTGCTTTTTGATCTGGCTTGGACCAGAACTCACAAGGCTTTTGTAGCATTATTTGTGATTATTTTAATAAGCTTTCTCCCCCTCAAAATTGACGCTGTGGTCTAAGATGCACTCTTCCTTTTTTTTTTTTTTTTGGCAGTACAATCAGTTGTGAAACAAAAATGTCAGCCTTGGTTTTCTTTAATGTTCAACTGGGCTTCAAAACACTGTAATCCTGTAAGTCTTGTTCCCCCAAGCTAGCTGCTAATATTTTTGGTGATTTGGAGGTGGGTCTTCACAAGGAGACTCCCCTCCTGCTTGTTCACCCCATCTTCCATGGGTCTCCTTCTCCCACGGAAATCTCTAAAAGCAAATACCAGGCGATTTCTCTCTGTGGTGCTCATGACAATATGAGGTGTCCAAGAGCATAAGAAAACTTAAAAACAGCTGCTGGTACTATCCTTGAAGCACCTTTCACAAGTGCCCAATTGATTTCCATCCCTACAAACATGCTATTTCAAAAAAGAAATTTCCCAAACATAAAAGGAATAGAATAAATACCATTTCAAGACTGGCTTTGACTGTCCATCTTCATAAGCATGACAGCACCTTGGGGGAACAATTTCAGCTTTTACCACTAACCTAAATTCTCTAGAGCTGTGAGGGAATAATTTTTATAGCAGTCCTTTCATTATTAAGCAGTCATATTAAATTATTGCTGCATACATGTAATTTGCCACTGTCTGACCTGCTTTGAAATAGGCTTTTTCTTAAAAACAAGGAGTGAATCATGCGTGGATACACAAAAATTAAATTAATTTGATAGCGAACATGCAGACACAAGAAATCTGTAATAAAATATGACCTTGGTGCCTTCCAAGTAATATTGGATATTTAATATTCAATTCAATATTTAATATTGAAGCCTAGCAAAACATTGAATATGCATTGCATTGAAAACCTGGAATAAACAGGAATCGTAAGAACTGAGTTAAGATGTAGTATTTTTGCAATAAGAACAGTTGCTAACAGAATATTGAAGGATGGTAAGCCAGAGCATGTGTATGAGATTTCCATTTAGGAGAGACGAACATGCAATTGGATGACACTCCATTTACAGGCAGCAGTCCCCCCTTATCTGCAGGGGATGCATGCCAAGACCCCTAACAGATACCTGAAGCCACAAATTATACCAAATTATTTATATATATATATATATATAGGGAGAGAGAGAGAGAGAGAGGAGAGAGAGAGAGAGAGGAGAGAGAGAGACAGAGAGAGCAAGAGCGAGAGAGAGAGAAATCTACATATGTATAAAAATGATGTTCTTTCTTTTTTACTTTTATTTGGAAGCAGGATTTATTGAGAGGACAGAAAAGTTCCCAGAGAGGGAGGGGACCCGAGGGGGTTGCCCATATGATGTTCTTTCAATCCGATAACCGAGATGGCCACTAAGTGAATAACAATTGGGGGGTGTCTAGAGTGTACAGACTCTGGATAAAGGGATGATTCACGTCCCAGGCAGGATGAAGTAGGACAGAACGAGATTTAATCATGCTACTCAGAACCGCCTGCCATTTAAAACTTATGAATCATTTATTTCTGAAAATTTTCCTTTAATATTTTCAGACCATGGTGGACTGCAAGTAACTGAAACTTCGTAAAGCAGAACTGGATGAGGCAGGACTACAAGATGTGCATCAGACACTTCATTTGAACGTCATGCATGAGAAAGATGAATCACATCCATTTTATTTTTTTAAAAATTCCTAGCCCCCAAAGGACTTTTTTCCCCTAACAATCAGAGAAAGTGTTTGAGAGTCCCCACTTCCTACTTCCGTAGAGATTAAGAACACAGCCATCAGGATTAGAAATATTTTGCATACTTTCTGAATGACTTTGGGAAAATTATTTGAGAAGACTCTCTAAAAATCATTTCTCCATTTCCAGACTGGGGGTAAGAAAACCTATTTTATTCAATTTTGGAGAAAACAAAATAGAGTATATAAAAACACATGCTAGGTTCTGGCACATAGTCCAATATGTTGGTGTTGCTATTACTTATTTTTCTGGACTTCGTGGGTCTTCTGTAGCTGATGGCCATGTATGGATGTTCATTTCTGACTGTTCAATAGGCATCTCGGGTTGAAAGGAAGTCTATTTCCAGGAAGGGGATGGAACAATTCTGAGCCATTCTGCTCATGTGTGAGGACTTCACTCTTCTGGCTTACCACTTGCCCATCTCTCAGTCACAAAGCTAAATCAACCTCAAATTCCAGCAACCTAAAATCAAATACATATGAGTTTAGGTTGTTGGAATTTGAGGTTGATTTAGCCTTGTGACTGAGAGATGGGCAAGTGGTAAGCCAGAAGAGTGAAGTTTTTGCAGAAAAGGCAGAGACGCTCAATCCTCAACACTCCAAAAACACAATGTCACCCAGGCCTGACGTGACCTCAGAATCTTTCCCAACAGAGCACACTGACATATTAAAGTTGGCCCGAGGGGTGACATTGTTTGCCATGGGTTAGAGCGATCAATGATACTCAAAGTGTATCCTTGTTCTAACGCATTGACATCATCTGAGTATTTGATACAATCACGTATCCTCAGGTCTAACCACACTGAATTAGAATTTGGGGAGGAGGTACCCCGGGATCTCCATGTTAACAAGCTGTCCGGGTGATTCTGACGCATGCCAACATGTGACAAGCCTACTTAGGTGTTCTGCACGTCAGCAAACGGGTGGTTCACGTGGCAAACCAGTGACATAACAGAATCGAATGCTTACAGGGGACATTACAGTCTAGGCACTGTCTAAGGAGCATCCCAAGAATCCTCTGATTATTGACCAATCGGGTAATTAGATAAGTAGGCGTGAAAGTGACTGAGAGAAGGAAGACAGAAGAAAGAGAGAAATCAAGAACACTAGATTTCACAGTTGCCATCTGTCATTCATGCAGCTAGTAAGAGGTAGAGTTAGAACTCAATGCTCAATTCCAGATTTAATTTCAAATTTCAAATTCATACCCCCCCACCTTCTATTTGGCCACACTAAGCAGTACAGGTAAAAAAAAATGTTTCTATGGTGCCAGCAGAATTTAATTAATTATTTGGGCCAGAGAAGAAGTCACTGGAAAAATTATGTCCGAGTTCACTGCTCTCTTCACAGAATAATATAATTTCTCGCAAAATCATTATGAACCAAAAAGTCATCCAATTTCTAAAATCTTGAATCACTTCGTCCACCGTGAAATCCAGAGAGGCTGCGGGAAGAGAAGCATATGTCAATGCAGAACTTGGCCCTGAGAGCTAGAAGAGAAAACTTTGGTCAAAACATTGAGATTGATAATAAAAACTCCCAGGCACTTTTGAAATTTTTAGCAGATTATGTGTTATGTTTTCTAAAGTTGCCTTGCCAGATAAAGTTTCAGGAAAAGGTCTGAATAAAATGTTCTAGCAACTGTGTCTTTTTCTTCCATGTTTTCTTTTTGAATACTTCTCTTTTTGGCCAGGAAGCATTTTTCTGGTGCCTGACAAAATAAGCAAAATGCAAACTAGACAAAGAGTAGTGTACCTCAAAAAAATACTGTATGAATGCATTTACTTTGGCTGGGGAAAATATTTCCCTAAAATCCAAAGTCTCCATACTCACTACTTTGATTGGCATCTCAGTATTTGATCCAGTAAGCCGAAGATGAATGCCTTTGCATAAGGACCCAGGGCAGGAAGATCGCCTGGACTTCTCTGGACTGGAGACTGTGTGGCCACTTGGTACTGACAGCTCCGTCACTGATGGTCATGGGTCTCAAGGGCTGGTGTGGCCTGAGAGGCCGGTGTCCTGCCAAATAGCACACCCTGACAGCGCAGGTGAAAGCTTGTCTTTGGTTTTCACTTTGTGGGGTCATTTGAGATACCTGCAACTAATTCAGCAAACAAAAAAAACAAATCAAACAAGATAGGTATCATGGCCAGGATAAATAGACTGTTTTCCAGTTGACTGCCGTGCTATAGGTGACCTTAGTCTTAGGGTTTCTTCGTCTGAACCATACTTACTGGGAAAAACAGTCATGCATTTTCTTTGCTTATTCCTAGTTCCTCAGAGCCTATTGATGGATTTCTGTGTGGTATATTGAACGGCATCCAATTTTCTGTGTAGAAGTTATTCTTCTTTTTCTTTCCCTTTATGGTTGTGGTTGTTGCAAGTGACCACATTTCTATAGATTGTTTTAAAGTTCCCATGTTTTCCACTGACTGTTGAAAGTTGACCAAAGTATGAAATACAGTCAACATGCATTATACTTTTATCGCCAGGGTCCCAAATTCTCAAATTTCGATGCAAATTGTTTCCATGAGGCTTTCTAATGTGAGCGACGAGATTCCTCTATTTATAGTAGGGTTCCTTGTCAGTTACTCCCTGGCTGCTCTCCTGTAGGGCTCTAGACGTGTTTTCAGGCAGTCTGTGTGTGACACTGCACAGGCACAGGGCCGAAGCTGCTGTAGCAAAATGGCAGTGGTGACTCTGTCCCTAGACACTTTGAATTCTCCAGACTGCTGGAGCTTGCAGACAAGGCACTCAGTATCACATTGTCCAGAAGGCACACCCATTGTTCTCTCGATACAAGCCTGTGCTTAGTGCTCGTGAACAATCCCCACCATCATAGGTGGCAATTGCAACAGTTCAGACGGGGGACAGCTCCCAGGACCAATGGCAGGGCATTCCAAACGGCAGCTGTCTCCCTGCAGGGAAAGGACAGGGATTTGTGTCATCTCCAAATGCAACCCAAACTCTGTCCTCAACACAGTGACTCATAGCGTAGACGTGGGCTACTTGACAAGACACTTCATTAAAAATTCAGTCGCCTCCAATGAATATTTACTGAGTACTATATTTGGCATTCTGGATGAATAAAATGCAATGGAATGTCTGCCCTGAGTCTTGAGTTGTAGTGGTGGCAAGGCAAAGGTGCAACCTATTTGTGGTCCTGGAATAACAGCTTTTCCTCAGGATTCATGGTGATAAACACGATAACAGTGACTAGGAATGAAAACCACATGTAGCAAAATCACTAAGTGACAGATATGATTCTGGATGCTTCACGCTTATTACTTTCTTTAATATCCTGCCCCAAACCCCTTTACACATCGAAGAAACTGAAACTCGAAGAGGTTAATTATGTGACTGTACCTTGACCACTTGGTGTAGCTGATGCCTGACCCAGCGCATCTTTTCTTTTTTATTTGGACATTTCCGGCTCCCAAACTGGCAATTATTGCACTGGCATTTCAATGAAGAGAGTTATATGGAGCTAGAAATTGCCTAGCTCGACATTTACTGGAGGACGTAAGAGTGAGGTATGTCAATAATATTCTTGTTGGAAAAAGATAGAAACAGCCAAATGACACAAGCATATCATAATAATAACACCTATATAAGCAGGCACACCTTATGGTGCATATATCTGGATATCCACCATTTTAAGCATTTTATGTGTGTGTGTGTGTGTGTGTGTGAATTGATTCTTTAAATCTTACAGGAACCCTATTAAGTGGATAGATTTTTTTTAATTTTAAAGATGTGGGGTACAATTCAGGGTTAGGCGTACAAACGTTGATTATGCAGGTACCCTTGTTGATGAGGTGTGCCTCGCCCTCCCCTCACAGTTTCCCTCAACCGCTAATCTCATTCTCCTCCCCTGGCAGTTTCCCACTCCTGCCAATCCCTTTCTTATAGTATTATGATCATTGTTCAAGGTCTGCTTATGAGTGAGAACGTGGATTGTGTTATTAACTTTTTACAGGAAACTGAGGAAATTGAGGCGCGGAGATGTTAAGTTACCCAAAGTCCCTGCACTAATATGGTGGCAGATTTAAAGGCTACCATTCCTTTGAATCAATTTCAATTTTCTGTTAGTTTCAAGATAAATCATTAAATAAAAGATAGCATTCATGTCTTTTAAAAAATAAATTAGGGTGAAAATTTGAACTACTTGAATAAACATTTGAGCACTTATTGTGTGACAAATATTTATGTTGAGACCAAGGATAAAGAAATGAAGAAGACAAACACCTTAAATGTCTTCTTATTTTTCTCTTAAGGAGCTCAGCTTGTTGGGGGTAAATTATATTCAGAGGGATAATTCCGTGTAAGATAATAGATAGGTGATAGATGTATGAGCACAGAGATACAGAAACAAAATTTCAAACCTGGAAGTTCAGAGAAAAGTTTCTGAGAGGAGGTAATAACCAAGTAAGTTTTAAAACATAAATAAGAATGATCAAAACAAAACAATTATAATACAGCGTATATATCAGGATAGGTTAGAATATGCTACAATAATAAATATTTCAAAAATTTTAGGGTCATACAAGTTATTTCTTCCTTAACCTTTGGTTTTAGGATATTGGTCTTACTTAGGGACCGAGGGTGACAGACCCTCTGGAATGTTGCCATTCACTGTGGCCAGAAGAAGGAAAAAGGAAAATTTTATATACCTGCTCTTAAAAGCTTTCCTTGGACGTGACACACATCACTTTTGCTCACTTTTCACTGGCCAAGGCAAGTCACATAGTCCTGGCTGTCTTCAAGGTGGTGGGGAGTGCTACCCTATAATGTATCCAGAAAGAAATCTGGAAATAGTGGAAGCAGCACTAATGAATGCCACAGGGAGGGACTGGAAGAGTGTTCCAGACATAGCCAAGAGCTGTGGTTTCCCCTCCGGTTTCATCTGGAGGGGAAACCACAAATATGTGGGAACTGCTACATAATAAGGCAGAGAGTATCAGGCATCATTGGTTAAGGTAGATTGAAGCCAGGTTATGAAGACCCTTGCATCTACTTTTACAAACTTGGACTTCATTCTGTAGGCCATAGGAAAGTTTTGAGGTCTGTAAGAAGGAGAACGATCATCAAACTTCATTTTATGTAGGTGGCTTTGGTGCAGTGAAACCAGTTGAAACTAGAAACAAGAAAGTCGAGAAGAACATAATTAAAATTTTGAGACTCAAACGACACGGGAGATAGTAGATGCAGAGAAGAGAATATTATTAAGTAAATATTTCGGACATGCAATTGGCAGAAGGTGTTAATTAAATGTGAAAGGTGAGGGCAAAAAGAAAACTAGCAATGGTCAGATTTGAGATTTGGTGGACGTTGATTGAGTAAAATGATATAGGAAAGATAGGAGGGGCAGGATTGAGGGTAGACAAATGTTGGACATAACTTGTGGCTGTCATATAATTGGACATATCCAACAGATATTTGCATGTGTGAGTTGAAGTCTGGAGGAACAGCCATGGATAGAGATTTAGTTTTGAAAAGTAGTTAGGGTACAGAAGGTAGTTAACATTCTGAAAATAAATGACTGTCTGACGAGAAGCCCTATCATGACGAGTGGACTAAGAATGGAATTTTGAAATTCCAGCCTTGATTCCTAAAACTTCTAAAAGTTGACCTTCCATATGATTCCGCAATCCTCCTACTGGGAATATAGCCGGAAGAACTCAGGTCACCCTGCACACGTATGTTTATTGCGGCATGGTTTACAATAGCAAGAACATGGAACCAACCGTGCTGCCCATCAAAAGAGAACTGGATTTAAAAAATACGGTGTACATACACAATGGAATATTACACAGCCATAAAGAAGAAAAAAATCATGAATTTCACACCAACCTGTATGGAATTAGAGTTTATAATACTGAGTGATCTCTCACAGAAACAAAGAGTTGAGTATCACAGATTCTCATAAGTGGACCTTGAACAACTACCATATTACTGTAGGAAAGGGATTGTAAGTAGTGGGAAACTGTGGGGGACGGCGGGTGGGTTGCTGGGATTGACAGTCCGCCTGGGGGGGTCATGCCTCATCAATAAGGGTACCTGCACAATGAACATTTGCATACCTAACCCTGAATTGTACCCCACCATTTCAAAATAAAAATTAAAAGAGAAAAAAAAGAAATTCCAGCATTTAAGAGAGTGACAAATCAGGAGTCACTCATGAGAGAGAGAAAGAAAGAATAGTCAGAGGCAACCATAGAGTGCCGAAAGAGAGAAGTCAACAAAGCCAAATGCATTTATGAGATCAAGGACTTGGGAATAACTGAGTCCATGGATTAACTTTGATAGAACATATCAGTTAATTACGTGGGACAGAAAGTAAATTTCTGTGAACTGATGAATGATTGGGTGAGCCAAAATAAAGACAGTGAATATAGATGATTTTGCCTAAATGTTTAACTATAAAGAAGAGGCAATTAGATAGTCCATTATGGGGACATGAGATCAAGAGATGTCATAAAACTGGAAATTCTTGGGCATGTTTATGAGGCATTGAGACAGAGATGGCAAAACATAGGGATATGGGAGGTAGAAGACATAGCATAAATAAATGGAATCTTTATAAATAGCCAACAATTATAGTTTTGACAGCGATGCACTTTACTATGGGACACTTCAATTTAAAAAATCAATATATTGCAAAGTGAAGTCCTATGAAGAGCAACATCTTCTGAGGTTGAGGGTTTTAATCACTGCCAAGTGATTGATTGACTGATCTGGAGCAAGTTATTTTTATTTTCCTTGATTAGAAGGCATACACGGTTTAGTTCATTTCAGTTGAGCTTGTCTCTCTGACTTGTTTTTCCCATGTGTAATATAAAAGTGATCTAGTCCCTCAAAAACTAGAATGGGCAGTTGTCTAGGGTGCTTACAACTGAAAACATTTTGCAAATAAAAAGTGCTGTGGAAACATTTCTCAAAAACATACCATTTTCCACCAAATTTCAAACTGCTTTATTTGGTGTTCTATACAGTGCCTAAAAGTCTAGTCTTGAAAAAAATTAATAATGGCAAATTTTCAAAGAATGGAGAGGCATAGGTGTTATTTATGAAAGAGTCAGAAAAAACAAGTCAGGATTCCCTAGAATTTACTTCAAACTCCCCAGCGGTAGTCGATACCACCAGCCCCTTGAAGACCTTGAAATAACACCTTTGCAGTCATCTGGTTCAGACTTGCTTTTGGACATCTCAATCAGCAACTTACCTGTGTGAAGTGGGGCAGCTTTCTTGCTTTTGCTCAGTGTGCAACCAGGTAAGCACTGGCCATATTACAGATTGAGGTCATGATACATGCTGCAGTGTGGGAGGAAATTCTATTTACTGCTCTTCCACACTTGCATTCACTTTCTGATTTAACAGCAATTGACCATTGTTCATTCCCACCTGGTTGCCAGCCAGGCAAGTATCTTCGCAAAGCTGGAGTAATTAATTAGCCCCTGATTCCGCGGGTGACTCGGAACAAGACCTGAAACAAGGAAAATTTAAAAACCGTAGTTCATATTTCACATTAAATGCATTTTCAACTGATTGGTGGCGACTTTGAGCACAGGAAGAAAGTGGTGAGTCAAAGTTGCAGGTTGATGGGAAGGAAAGAAGATGGTTATGAAGAATTGATGTCTGTTACAGGAGCACTAGGCATTTATCACCCATAATGTCACCTCACACTTTGGGATGTGGCATCTATCATGGGGAGAGTTGACCCTATGACCCAATGAGCATCAATTCTCTGTTTTATTCTGAGTCCCGGGAACTTGATTCCATGCTGTGTCCTGTTTCTTTTTTTCTTTCTTTTATAAAAAAAAAATTTTAGCATACTGATATTTAATTAATTTTCAATCATTCATATAGATATTGAGATTTCTTGTATCAGGTTTTAATCAAATACTAAGTACAGATAAGGAAATTAACACAACTAGAAATAAGCTATATTTTAATAATTTCATTAAGACGTAATTTTTTGGAAAATCTGAACATGTTTTGCTTAAATTCTAAAAGCTAAGTCAAAATACCTGATTTGGTAAATAGGTAAATTTGATAAAAATTATGATTTATTAAAAAGTATGGGTGTGTGTGTATATAACAGAGCACCGTGTTTCTGAGTCAATTGTAGCAACTTTCAGCTCTTGAGATGGGACTAACATCTATTGTATAAAAAGCTCTGTGTTCATTATTATAAGAGAAGAAAAGATTAAAAAAAAAGCCAAAGGTCATTTTCCGTAGGTTTAATTGTTTCAACTTACTTTCTTCTTTAGCTTTTTTTTTTTATATTGTTGCTGTTGTAACTTTTCAATTTGCATTCTGTGGTGGGTTTTAATGAGGCTGGTTAGCTGTAAAACAATTATTTTCAGTTGATTGGACAGAGAGAGTAAAGGGAAATTTATGTAAGCCACAGCTTTGGTTTCTACCAAACGTAGAACAGTCTCTACATCAGAAAATGTCTTTTTATTATGATATAAAATACTCTAGCTAACATTACATGAAATGTTTGGAAGGCCCATTTGTCATATTAATAACACTTGATAATTAAAACTTTGCCCATTGCATACAAAACCTATCATTTGACTAAAATAGGGATTGAAAAAAGTTCTGCACTACACTGAACAATATGACATGCTGATTTTTTTTTTTTTGGTGAATGGGATCTTGCTCTATTGCCCAGACTAGAGTGAAGTGGCACAATTACAGCTCACCATAGCCTTGAACTCCTGGGTTCAAGTGATCCCCCTCTTCAGCCTTCAGAGTAGAGGGGATTACAAGCGCATGCCACCACGCCTGGCTAATTTTTTGATTTTTATTTTTTGTAGAGACGAGATCTTTCTGTATAACCCGGGCTGGTCTTGAACTCTTGGGCTCAAGCAATTTTCCTATCTCGGCCTCCCAAAGGACTGGGATTATGGGCGTGAGCCAACGCACCCAGTCACAAGTTGATATTTAAACCATCTCAACTGTCCAGTAGTGGTTTGTGTGTGTGTTTGTCGTCATATATTTTTTAGCTGATTTTAAAAAATCTAGACTCTGAGCAACCTCCTCGGCTGGCTCCCACTGTGGAAGCTTTTCTGTCCTCTCAATAAATCCTGCTTTCTCAAAGAAAGAAAGAAAGAAAGAACACATACCTTGCATTTAGTTGTACTGTCTTTTTTAGACTACGTTAGTTCCAAGCAGTTTCCCACCTATGTTTTTTGCCTTTGATGAACTTACCATTTTTGAAGAGTTCAGGCTTGTCATATAAAGCCTCTCTGAATCTGTCTGATTGTGTTCCCATGATTCTACTTGGTTCAACACTTTTAGCAAGAAAACTGCACAGGTGTTCCTTCCCACCTCCCATGACATCACTTCATGGATTCAGAATGTTTTGGGCAAAATGTGGTCGCCTAGTAAGGATGATGTCTACCAACCATTTTTTTTTTTTTCATTTTGGAGTTATCTTTTTTCCTTCATAATTAATAAGCAAACTATAGGATGACGTTTTGGCACTCTCTCCAACACACTTTCACCTAGCAGTTTTAGCACACGTTGATGAGCTTTGTCTGAACCATATGAGAGATTGAAAAGCAGTCATGTTCTGTTTTTGTTATTTTTAATTCCTTTTATATTTATTTTCTGGCATTCTTTGATAAATAAAAGGTTTCCTCTTCCAATATCACTATGGACACAGGATTTAAAAAAAAAATTCATTGTAAGACGGGCTCGGTGGCTCAGCCTGTAATCCCGTGCTCTGGGAGGCTGAGGTGAGTGGATTGCCTGAGCCCGCGAGTTCGAGACCCGCCTGGGCAACTTGGTGAGACCTCATCTCTACAATAAATCAAAAATTAGCCGGGCATGGTAGTGTGTGCCTGTAGTTCCAGCTCCTTGGAAGGCGGAAGTGGAAGGATCCCTGGAGCCCAGCAGGTCGAGGCTGCAGTGGCCGAGAGCAGCCACTGCACTCCAGCCTGGGTGACAGAGTGAGACTCCAACTCAAAAAAAAAAATTCATTGTGTTGGCCGGGCATGGTGGCTCATGCCTGTAATCCCCGCACTTTGGGATGCTGAGGAAAGAGGATTGCCTGAGCCCAGAGGTTCAAGACCATCCTGGGCAAATTGACGAGACCTCGCCTCTACAATAAATCCAACAAAAATAGCTGGGCATGGTGGCACACGCCTGTAGTTCTGGCTACTTGGAAGACTGAGTCGGGAGGATCGTGAGATCCCAGCAGATCGAGGCTGCGGTGGCCGTGAGCATGTCATTGCACTCCAGCCTGGGCAACAGAGTAGGACTCCGACCCAAGAAAAAAAAAATTCATTGTGTTATGATCCATTATGTTCAATAATTTTAATTTCCAAATTGTCCCACATTTGGTCTTTCATGTCTGCTGCTTTGTTCTTTTGGTTTGCATTTATCATTCACTGGGCATTTCATTTACTTTCTCACACAGGATCACCTTTTATATCATCTCTCTCTGATCTGGAATCAGTCATTTTTCTAGGTAGCATTGCTTCTTTTCAGCAGTGAGTGATATTTTGAACCCAACATCTTGGTACTAGTAAGTTCATTGCCTCTGGGTGACGTTTCTTCTGGGTCCCTTCAGGGACAGAGCTAGGAGTGTATATATTTTTGAAATCGTGAGATCAACAACTTGGGGTTTGTCCTTACTGTCTGCATTCCATATTTATACACTGATTCTCCCACAATGGGAACCTCAAATCCCTCAAGACATTTACTCATTTGTTCAATCATATAATACATAAAAATAGTTACATGAATAAACAAACCTACTAGGCAATGTTCACAATGTTCCCGTTGTTCTTTTATTTCTAAGAGAATATCTCATTAAGGGTGTACGTTATGAAAAATATGGTTCAGACTTATTTGGATAATTTTTTCTGCATGGTTGAATTATCATTTTGATATACAGTTGGGTTTATGGTTTCTGTTTGAGTTAAATTTTGGGGTTTGGTTTTCATCCTTGTTGAAACAATTTTATTTTTGAATATGTGAAATATTTACATAGATCAAACTCTCTAACTATAAAAAGAAGTTAGACTCAGTGAAGCCTTATATACCTTCCATTTCCTGTTACCACTAATTCTCTCCTTTCGACTCTAGAGTGTGAACCATGTGTATTAATTTCTGGTTTATTCTGTTCTATTTTTTTGCCAAAATAAACCACTGTATATCTATGTAAGTACAGATATATGCGAATGGTATCATATTCTTTTGCACCTTGCTTTATTTCACTGCATATCTTTTTTCAGAGATTATCTCCACCCCCCACCCATTTTTTAAACCTCTACTGCAAAATAGCACTCCATTGTGTGGACGTGGTAGACTGGTCCGATCAGGCCTCCTGTGGAAGCTTGAGTGATTTCCAAAATTCTGCTATAACACGTAACGCCACAGTGAATAGACTTTTTACTTATTATTCTTTTTGTGCTTGTAGCAGGTAATACCTTAGAGTACATTCCTAAAAGTGAGATTTCTAGGCTAAACGTCGTTTTGATAGGTATTACTAAAACTTTTTTCCATGGGAATTGGATGATATTTTGCACTCCTACCGGCAATCTTTGAGCTATTCTCTCCCTGATCTTGCCAAGAGAGTGAGCCATCAAGCTTTTGAATTGTAGAATAGATCTTTTCCAAAGTTTCCCAGGTAATTCTGATTTGCAGTCAGGTGGAGAAACGTTTGCCCAAATTGTCAGTGAGTCTAAGAGGATACAGAATGAGAGCAGGGTTGTGGTAGTGGCAACCAGTAACACTCCCAAAACTTAAAAGGAAAGGGCAGGACAACTCATTCAATTTTTTTTTCAGATTTGATATTGCCAACAGATAGGGATTAACATGAGGTAGTATTCAAGTGAAAAACACATCCCATGCTTATCTAAAAAGGGTCATGCCTGTTTGGCATTATCTTACAAACCTTACTTTTCTGACAGAGTCCAGCCTTGGTTGATGTTTGCTTTCAGGTACCAGCTGGGGTGTCCTTTCAACCAATTTATAGAGGTCAACACCATCCAAACCTTAGTATGAAAGTCGGCTGATAGAATCCAGGCGCCACCTCATATAGGTTCTAAGATGCTGGCTTTTAAACACCTTTAAATCAGTTTACATGCTGTAATTAACAATGTGTCATAACTGAACTGGCAGCCATTTTTCCCTCTTAAAGTGATGTGAGATAATGGTACCTCGCCGTCAATGGGGCCTCCGATTTGATGAACTATCGTATGACACTTTTCCATATTCGTTTCCTAGGGCTGCTAGGCAAGTGCCACAGAGTGAGTGGCTTGGTGCAATAGAAATGTATTGTCTTACCGTTCTGGAGTCTGAATGTCAAAAATCAAGTTGTCGGCAGGACCTTGTGTTTTTTCACACCTGCGGGAGAGAGGAGGTTTCTTCCCGTCATCCTCCTAGCTTCTGGTGGTTCTCTGGCATTCCTTGGCACTCCTTGGCTAGCTGCTGAAGCACTTTAATCTCCGCTCCATTGTCACATGGCTTTGTCCTTTCAGGTGTCTGTCTAAGGACCCTAGTCATGTTGGATTAAGGACCTACCCTACTACATTATGATAATGGATTATGTCTGCATGACTGTTTCCAAATAACATCATTCTGAGTGAGACACTGGGAGTTGGGACCTCGACATCTCTTTTCAGGGACACTCAGTTCAATTCATACAGTTTCTAATACCTCACTTTTAAAACAAAACAAAACAGAAAAACGACTTCTCGCTTGTCTGCTCTGACTGAACTTAAATCTTTACGGAAAGCATTTGCTTTACATAGCTTCTCCTTCCATTTTCCGTTTCTCTCCCTCTTACTCTTCGTCTCGTTCTTGTATCTGCTTGTTTTTCCAGAAGGTGCACGTTCCTTCTTGTTCATTTTCAAGCAGCTTCCAAAGTTGCTGTTGGTGATGCCTGAAGCTACTTTGGAGGCAGAAAACCAACAGTGAGATCAAGACTTGTAAGAATTCAAGTACATCGAAAAAGGCCTTCAAGATGGTCTAGGAAATTGTGTGGAGCACCAAGGCCAGGACACTTGTCCTACCAGAGAGCAAGACTTATTCTAAAGATGCAGTAAGAGGATAATGGTGGTGACAGAGACAAAGATAAATAGAACAGTCGTGGAATAAGATAGAGAATTTAGGATTATATCCCCATATTTAGGGAAGTCTGAGATGTGGCAGAGATGGCATTGCAGTTTCTAATACTTTCAATATGAGGTTTTTGAATGAAAAGGGTATCTGAAGAAAATAGCATTCTAGGCAAATCATATACACGCATACTTTAAGTGATCCTGGGCAAGCTTATACCTAATCATAGCAGAGAATAATGTACTTGTGGTCACTCTTCAATATCTCTGCCCTATACCCCTTGACACATGGTGACCATGGGCAGTCCTGGACCCTTGACTCCCTTGACGCTCAAATTGGTCTCTGTCCACTGGTTATGGGGCCCGTTGGGCTGTCTCTCTTTGTCCCAGTGTCCAGTTGTCTGTAAGAAACAGAGTTGACTCTCTTTAGCTCTAAACCTGTTCTCTGCCACAGCTTCCATTGCCATCCTTTCCATCGTCAGATAATGTGCTGTTAACCCACTCATAGTGCTGGCACTCCTCGGAACTATAAATTTTTCCCTTAAAATTATGTAAGATAATGGTACCTTGCAGTCAATGGGGCCTCTGATTTGATGAAATATCGTATGACACTTTTCCATATTCGTTTCACTAATAGTTCCACCTGGTCCATGCAGGGGCCCCACCTTGCCTGCAGGGTCCATAGTCTTCTTGGCCATATCTCTTTAGTGTAACTGGTCAACCCTGGCTATCTGCTATACTGCTTGGGCCCCACACAGCAGACATGTGCTATACTGGTTTCTCAGTGGACACCTGTTCCGGTTCAGAGCTCAGGCTTTTCTAACATCACTGTCTGCAGGTGATATGAAGTCTTTCTGCCTGCTGGGTCAAAAGCCTTGGACACGTAAGGTATACTCACTCCACGGTTTCCAAAAGAGTTTCCTGAATGATTTCAACCAGGAAGGCTCTGTCCTAAGTACCAGACTGCCTTTTAATTCTACACCTAAACTTCTCTTGAAATATCTGGATGACAGAAATGAGAGTCAAGAAGCTGAAATAACACCCCCCTCCCCCAGTAATTTAGAATTAATTTTATTTCACCAATAATTTTTGTTTGACAGATTTCCCCCCCTGATTTTTCTGTGATAAATGCATATGACATAAAATTGTCATCTGAACCATTTTTAAGAATATAGTTCAGTGGCGTTAAATACATTTATAATGTTATACAGCCATCACTACTATTCATCTCTAGGATTATTTTTATGTTGCAAAACTGAAACTCTATACCTGTTAAACAATATGTATGACAGATTCCCAAAGTATGCTTTTGTAATACTTGTTTTTGTTTTCGTCTCTGTTGCTGTTTTTTGAAGCAAGCCCAAAGTATTTAGATTCTGATTAGTGCCCTTTCAGGGAAAAATTGTTAAGGATGGTACGTAGAAAAATTAAATGTTACTTCTGACTTTAAATGTCAACTGAAAATTTTATTTCAGTTTAAGATTGTCAAACCCACTCGCAGCTCAAAAGAAATTTCAATTTGACGTTTAACTTGAATTCAAGCTAACTGTTTTCTCAATGGACTCAGTCATATCTTATGACATTAAATCTTATGTTTTGGGGGCTTCCTACCTGGATAAAGAGATAAAAATGTCCTTTTACACGTGGAATTCTTTATGTGCCTGGCTCCCTGCCCACGGTCACTGGGCATAAAAGGAGAAGATATTTCTGCTTCATGGAACTCAGGGTAGCGGGTGGCTCTACACATAGACATAAACACCTCGCAGAACTGCAGGGACAGAAACATAACAAGATCAGGGAGGAAGGACAACTGCCAGGTGGAAAGGAGGCGTTTTCCTGGAGGAAGTGCCCGCTGGGCAAAGCCTCAGATGAAGCAAGAGTTGGCCAGGGAAGCCCGGGAAGCTCAGAGGGGAAGCTGGAAAGACACGCCAGGCAGGGATGGAGGAAGGACACCGACAGGAAAAAGAACTGTGTAAGGAAGACACCAGAAGAGAAAGGAAGGAAACCAGAAAGACTGTGTGGAAACCAAGTAGGACACTGACGACGTGGTCCCCTTGTTGAGGGATCTGAACAAAATTCTTTGAAGCAAGAGGCCATACAAAGGTCTATCGAGGCTTTAGTATGTGCCAGCTTCTTTCCAATCAGGGGAGTGCCAACTCCCTGTGGGTAGTGAGAAGGTGGATTTTGAAGAGGTCAAGATTTCCTACAGAGAGGATGGTTAAAAGGCTGTTTTACATTGCACACCTAAGTCCACACAAATTTGGGCCAGGTGCGGTAGCTCAAGCCTGTCATCCCGGCACTTTGGGAGGCCGAGGCAAGAGGACTGTCTGAGCCCGAGGGTTCTAGACCAGCATGGGCAACATGGGGAGACCTCTCATCTCTACAATAAACCAAAAAAATTAGCCGGCATGGTAGCACGTGCCTGTAGTTCTGGCTACTTGGAAGACTGAGGTGGAAGGATCGCCGGAGCCCAGCAGGTCGACGCTGGGGTGGCCGTGAGTGTGTCACTGCCCTCCAGCCTGGGCACTGGAGTGAGATTCCAACTCAAAACACATACATACATACATACAAATTTAACTTGTTAATACCTTAAGATAGTTGAGAAAAATGTAGAAAAAAGAAAGAGCTCAGACAAACTCAGATCCTGACAGAGATTAGGGTTGCCACACTTTAACCTATTGTAGCTTCTGTGGTTAACATTAACCAAATTAAAAATTGACAAAACTTAAAAATTGCTGAAATTCAGTTTGCACTTTTGACTTTTGACTTCTTATAGCTATCTTTCTAGTATTATTACATTATACTACTACATACTTATGAAAAAGCAAATTAAATGCAAAATATTCATGAGAAGGATACTTTGAGCAGGTGTCCCACTCATAGAAGGCAATTTAGACAAATGTGAATACAACTGTTTAATAGATGACAAAAGTTATTTCCATTGCAGTTATGCTAAAGAAGATGTCAGAAAGAAAGCAAGGCTTGAAGTATGTTCAATAATTTGGCAGGCATTTTTATTTCTAAGTGAACACCAGTGAGGACAGACATATAAGAATGATCGAAATCAATCTGGTTTGAGTTGAAAATGTTGTTTGGGTAGACTAGTTTTTGTTTTTTTTTTAAGTCTTCCTGGTCCCATATGATTTGGATAGTGACAAAGCTGGGGAAAAAACCCCTTACGTAATTAAAAGGACGATAAGAACTATGAATCCTTGTTTGCAAGTAACAGAAAACTCAACTTGGGCTACCCTGACATTTCAATAAAATTAATTGATCAATAAAATCGACAAACACACAGACAAGGCAGACTTCCGGCATAATTTCGCTGGAACATTCACGGTACAAGAGTTGTGGATGGTTTTGTCCATTTTGTGGCCCTCTAGGCTGGCTTTTCTTATGGAAAACGCTAGAACATTCCAGGACCACATTATTCTTTACGCATTTCCAGAGGGAGATACAGAACTTCTTGAATAGTCATAGAACAGAAGTTCCGAACTTCACTGTTGTCAAGCTAATGCCAGACACACACTTAGTCCGGGGTCATCAGTGATCACCAGGGCATAGTCAGATGCTGCTTTTCTTGGGCTGGATCCTGCTCCCATCTCTGAATCAATAACTCCGGCAAAGAGAATGGTATTACTTCAAGTGGCTCAGATGGATCAGTGTCTCCTATGTATTAGAGTCCCGTGCATTAGTGGGTCTGTATCTACCCAGAGAGGGGCATTTTTTTTTCTAATTCATGTACAGATGCCTATAAATTAGCAGTGGCCATAATCCTGCAGTTCCAGGAACAATGTCATCTGTTTTTGTATTTCTTCTGTGGGCTATTTCAGATCCAGAATGTGCCTGGTTGTTTCCCCAAAAGTCCACCCTGCGTCGACAGACTTGCCTATTCTCTGATCCCAGTTGTGGTGCATGGGGACTAAGCCCACGCAGAACTGCCTGTGTCCTGCGGCTTTAGACCAGCTTTGTCTATATCCATTGAAGGCCAAGCTCTTGCCAATAGTCCTCTCCCCATGCCTCTCTCTATCTCTGCCATTTGCCTCTAGGTTCTGGTAGCTACCTCCTGCCCATCCCCTTCCGGTCCAGGGTAGCACCCATCCCTCCTCCCAGTCCTAATGTCACCAGCCTTACGGTGTCTGTGGCTTCCTCAACTTACTTTCATCTTCATAAGTAGTCCTCCTGCCGTCTCTCCTAAAGACCCCAGTTTGTGTGTGTCATCTATTTCTTGCCAGGATCCCTGGTTGATACATCAATCAAGCCACACAGCTGCTTCACCGTCGGGTAGTACTGTGATGAATGTTGGGAATGGAACCACAGGGCCGTCACCACCTTATTGTCACCTTGGCTGTCTTCTGGCTCCCTGGAAGACTGAGCTCGTTTGCTTTCAGTATACATTCAGGCGTGACAGGGGAAATTTCATTTGGTAAGAATCTCTGCTGAAAATGCTAAGGGTTTGAATGTCTGCAAAAACTTGAGAAAAGCACAGCTCTACATGAGGACATTTTACTTCAAACTTAGAGGTATATGCATCTTCTAAATTGTGCATTCTAGAATGCTGACATGTTCCAGATAGTTTCTGGTGGGGTACCACAACCAATAATTTATGAAGCCAAAAATAAGAAAGAAGGAAATGAAGGCCTTTATCTTAGACCACATTTGTAGACAGCTCTGTTAATCAGGCTTGGATACCTACATGTGGGAGTCTGAAGCTGAGAGAAACAGAGGCTACAACTAAGAAAAAAAAATGCAATGTGAGTTTGTCTTGAAGTCTGTTCTGTGATGCTCAATTTTTTTAAGCCCAAATTTTAACCTTGTGAACAATCGGTTCAGTACTGCCCTACGCAGAGAACCGTAAATTAAAGATAAGCAATGGTTCTGACTTTTCGGGGCCTTAACTCAGGAGCAACCCTGGAATCCCAACCAAATCTGCATTTGGTTAAGCAATTTGGCACATTCTTCTACTCTGAGGCATTGAGCTATAATTACAAGTCACTGTTATTTCATTCCAAATGCATGTCCCTGAAGAAGATATAGCTATGGAAAATGTTCCTCCTTCAAAGGAAAAAGAAAAGCAACAACAACAGATAAGTAAAACAAACAAAAAAAGCAAAGCGAAGCAGAGTCAAGGCAGAAAATTGTGAATATGGTATGTTCTATAATTTAATCAATACACAAAATTGATCATGTGAGTACCCCGAGGAATTCAAATACTCAGCAGGTTCACTGGAGGCCCCTCTCATTGGAGGAAAAAATTAAAATGATCAACCCACATAATCAAGACACTGACGACGTAACCTCCTGGCCACTTTTTCCTGGATTAAAACATCATTTTGCTGTTCTATTCTAGTATCTGCTCTAGATCTCTCGACCTGACTGGGGTTTTCTTAGTTAGACAAGTAAGCTGATGGGATGGGTGGGAAGAGAAAGGGCAGAGACTTATTAACAGTCACAAGTAAAAAAAAAAGTCTGCAAGTTGTAACCACCACACAGGCCAAGAGCAAACCCACGACAAATAGTCCAGATTCTCAAGACAAAGGCCTCTGTGTGGAATTATGCAGACTGACCTGAAGTCGGGATGATGGGTTAGGCAAACTCTCTAATCCCTTCAAGTCTTATGATTTGTTCTTTCACTGCCATTTCTTGTGTAACTACCTGAGGCAATTGTGCTACTTTCTAATGGAGACTCAGTAGAAGCGTTAAGATGTGATTTCTGCTTTCGGAGAACCCAAAATATAGAAAGGTGTTCATGTACTGTTTAGATAAACAAAGACAGTCGTCTTTATTTTCTATAATCTATGAATTGTTCTTTAAAGTTAAGCTGTTCCACTCACCACCTCCAGCTTACTCATCTAGGTAGTAAGGAAAAAGATAAATATTGCCAGCTGGTGGTTTCTTCGCCTCCCTTGGCTTCAACAGTCTGGATTTCACATCTCAAGGTAAATGTCCTTGGGATTCTAAGCTCAAGTTCTTATTGTGGTAGCTTCCTTCTTTCATTTCCCATCTCTTTCTATGATGGTGTCTGTCCTTGTGACCCTCTTGGCAGTAGGAGGAGGAGGAGTGGCCTGGTCTCCTGTTGGTCTTTCGCTGGCTGCCACCATGGGTAGATGGTCCGGTCCCTGGGTTCACCCTGGTCAGCTCACTTGTGCTTTGTGGGGTCGTGTTTCTGAGCACGAGGTTGAAATCTGCTGCTGAAGTCAGCAGCAAGAGAATGGATAGTCTACATATTTGACACATTTTTTTCCAGTTTCTATTTGTGACAATGAAATTCCTAGAGGCAAGCAAGGTGCCTCACCATAGTGGCATTTGATAATTTTTAAATTAACTTTGGTATTAACAATCATAAGTTTTGTAGTATTTGAAATGAGAAATCATACATTTTTTAAAAGCCTACACATCACGTGATATAGGTAAATATTGGTTTCTACTCTATTACCTATTCTTTATAGTAACTAACGATTGAAAAATGAACCATTCTGCCGGGTTCGGTGGCTCAGCCTGTAATCCCATGCTTTGGGAGGCCGAGGTGAGTGAATTGTCTGAGCTCGCGGGTTCGAGACCTGTCTGGACAACTTGGCGAGACCTCAACTCTACAATAAATCAAAAAAATCAGCTGGCCATGGTAGCGTACGCCTGTAGTTCCAGCTACTTGGAAGGCTGAGGCGGAAGGATGGCCGGAGCCCAGCAGGTCGAGGCTGCGGTGGCCGGGAGTGTGCCATTGCACTCCAGTCTGGGCAACTAAGTAAGACTCCAACTCAAAAAAGAAAAGAAAAGAAAAGAAAAATGAACCATTCTACATTTACTTCTTAAATGGAAACAAAAAACACAAGATTTTTTCATGTCAAACTTACAAAGTCACGTGGATTTCCTGTTACACGTGTGAAATGCACACTGCTTTAATACTGTAGTGTCAGTACCAGCAGAAAGACAGTACAAATCCTCTATGAATTCATGAAATTCTACATTGATTTCAACTATTGGCTTGTACAACATACATCGCTTGATTTGTTTAAGCATTATACTTTATATGTGAGGTCTGACAATTACATTCATAAATTTGCTACCACACTCTTACATTGGCAGCACTGTACTAACAGCTCAGTAAGGTTTTATAACCTTGGTATATCAGTGTCTCACAGCTGCACTCATGTTGACATGTGGCTGAGTGGCATGCCTTACTGTTGTTACATGTTTTTGTGTGCCGTTGCAAGAATGTTAGAGCAACAAGCAATCGTTAAATTTCTTGTTAAACTTGGCAAGAGTGGAAGTGATATCAGGGACGTGTTCATCCAACTTTATGGGGATAATGCTGTGAAGAAAACAGCAGTGCACAAATGGATTAAATGTTTTTCTGGGGGAAGAGAAAGCATCGCTGATGAAGAGAGGTCAGGAAGGCCAGTAACGAGCAGAACTGACAGAAACATTGCAAAAATTAGTCCAACTGTGTGTCAAAATTGTCGGCTGATTGTGAGAAGCATAGCAGGCCAAATAAACATCGCTAGAGAAATCTAACTAGGAGAATCTTCACTGACAATCTTGGCATGAGAAAGGTATGTGCAAAAGTGGTCTTGAAGGAACATTAGCCCACACAGCATTGTCTGTGAGGGAGATTTTTAGCCAGTAAACAAATAATGGTATTGTTACACCCTCCCTACTCACATGGTCTGACCCCCAAAGATTTTTTTCTTTAGCTAAAGATAAAGGAATATTGAAAGGAAGACATTTTGATGACATTCAGAACATCAAGGGCAATACAATGAAAGCTCTGATGGTCATTCCAGAAAAAGAGTCCCAAAATCACTTTGATGGGTGGACTAGGCACTGGCATCCATGAATAGTTTCTCAAGGAGTGCTGTTCTTCAAAGGTGACCATAGTGACATTCAGCAATGAGTTATGCAGCACTTTTCTTTTTTTTTTTTTTTGAGCTGGAGTCTCACTCCGTCACCCAGACTGGAATGCAGTGGCACGCTCCCGGCCACCGCATCCTCGACCTGCTGGGCTCCAGCGATCCTTCCGCCTCAGCCTTCCAAGTAGCTGGAACTACAGGTGTGCACCACCACGCCTGGTTAATTTTTGATGGTGGGTCTCGAACCCGCGGGCTCAGGCA
>CAUYQG010223406.1:0-45798 GCA_963574415.1 Tarsius wallacei | reverse complement strand
ACAACCAAATGAAAGCTTCCTGCCTAAAAGCAATCTCGTCTGCAAGGACTGTCCTGAAGTTGCAATGAGACCAAGGATCTGTTTTGTGTAAAGTAACTTGGCCTGTCTTTTCATTTTTTTTTTTTTTTTTTGAGTTGGAGTCTCACTCTGTCGCCTAGACTGGAGTGCAGTGGCCATTCCTGGCCACCACAGCCTCGACCTGCTGGGCTCCGGCGAGCCTTCCGCCTAAGCCTTCCAAGGAGCTGGAACTACAGGCGTGCGCTACCACGCCTGGCTAATTTTTGCTTTATTGTAGAGATGAGGTCTCACCAAGTTGCCCAGGCGGGTCTCGAACCCGCGGGCTCAGGCAATCCACTCACCTCAGCCTCCCAAAGCATGGGATTACAGGCTGAGCCACCGAGCCCAGCTGGGTCTATTATTTTCAAACACCAGTTTGAACTAAGACACAAAGCCCTTTCACTCTGACAATTGCACCTAATTTTCCCAGCAGCCTTGTGAGACCTGTTAGTCCCATCACAGTTAGAGAAACTGAGGCACAGAGGCAGTAAGTGCCCTCCCCAACCACACTGGGCATGGAGCCTATGCTTGGACTGGCTTGGACTGGCTTGCAAGAGCCAATGTTTAAACATTCAAGAATTGTGTACGCCAGTTATGTTGTTCATCCATTGGTAGCTTGAAATCAGCCCTGGTAGGAATATTTACACCCTGAAAACTGGATTTTGTTTGTTTATTTGTTTTAAAGGGCTAGATTACTATCATAACACTGGGCTTGGAATTCTACTTGGTCCAACCTCACCCTGCAGAGGTATGGCCCTGCCCCCGGGGAGTCTGGCAGGGGTATCCCAGGGCCAAAAACATGCTCATGCTCACCATAGTGGTTGATACTGTTGATGAGGCGAACACCCACTTGAGCGTGATTGTTGGTCATGAGGACGATGTCAAAGATGTCCTCACTCTCAGGGTACAGCTCCCGCAGCCGCTTGTTCACAGCCTCCAGAGCCTGGAAGGAAGAGGGCACCCTCCAGCTCAGACCCCCCAAGGGTTGATACCTGGAGTTGGTGACCAGGGATCCAGCGAGGAGAGGGTAGGGGAGGGGAGGCCAGGGGCCAGGCTTGGGATGAGATCAGTGCACATGAACTACTTCATCCTAACACCGCTGTTTACCATTGCATGGGCTGTTTACTGCTCAAAAGTATCTCACTAAAGGGGAGAGTGGGGCTGAAATCCAATCCATATTTCACTCATCAAGCTGCCTATCAGTGTGGAACTGCCATTAATCCAGAAGGTGAGGTAGTCTCTTCTTCCTGCAAAGGCTCTGTCCCCTAATTAAGCCATGCATCTGTAGAGTTGCATCTGCCCAGAGAGGGCCCCTTTTCCTTACTCAGACACACATGGGAGTGCTTTTTAAAAATATTATTATTACTTAGATACAAGGTCTTGCTCTGTGGTCCAGGCTAAAGTGCATGGCATGATCATGGTTCACTGCAGCCTCTGACACCCATGCTTAAGCAATCCTTCTTCCTCAGCCTCCTGAGTAATTGGGACTATAGGCACATACCCCCATGCCTGATTAATTATTTACATTTTTTGTAGAGATGGGGTCTTACTATGTTGCCCAGACTGATCTCAAGTGATCCTCCCACCTCAGCCTCCCAAAGCGCTGGGCTTACAGGTGTGAGCCACTGTGCCTGGCCAGGAGTGCTTTTACCTAATCCCCACAATAGTACTGTATGGGCTAGTGGTGGAACTGTCCTCTCACCTTCACGAAAGGGAAGGCTGGCCCGGGGCTAAAGGGCTCATTCTCGTGTTCCAGCTGGTAGCGCACATACTCCTCCACACCTTGCTCCGTGAAGATCCGCTGCTCCTCGTCCATACGGAACAAGGCTCGGGAGGACACAGCAATGGTGACCGCATTCTGAGGCTTGGGCTGCAGAGATGCAGGAGGAGGAACAATCACTCAGACCTCCCTGCTCATATGCAAACCTCTCCAGGTACTGTACTGGGGACATGGAGAGACCTGGGCCCAGTCTCCACCATAAGAGGCTCAGCCTTAGGCAAGGATGAACTTAGGTTAGGACCCCATCTATGCAGGACCCAGTTGAGGATTGAGGGAGATGCTGGCTCACCCCTGGAAGCACAGTCTGATGGAGGAATGGACATACCCTCAGGAAGTTTGCAATCTAGTTGGCCATCTAGACACAACAGAAAAATGAAGACAATGTATGTGGCCAAAGTATGACTGATGCTGGAGATGATCTCCAGATGGTTTTCATTATAAAACAAGAGCTACATGCCCTTAGGAAGAAAGGGTGCCCATAAATACGACAATTACATAAAAAGATTTATCTCCAGCCTAGATCTGTCTTCTGAGCTCCAGACTCATATATCTGACTGCCCTAGTTGACTAACACATTCAAACTCAGCATTCCCAAGACTGAATTCCTACCATCTTCTCCACTCCAAACCTGGTCCCATTCCCTTTTCCTCAGTGCTCAGCACCACCATCCACTCATCACCCAAGCAGAAACTCAGAAATTCACCTCAATTCTCTTCCCCATCAATCAATCACCAAAAACAGTCAGCTCTACTAGACTCCATCTACTTTTTTTCTGTCCAGGCCCCCACCATCTCTTACCCCAACCAATCTGTCAGGGCATTTATCTAAATATTGAATCACAGCCTACCCCTTCAGTAGTGCCTACTCTTCTCAGAATAAGGTCAGCAGTCTTTAGTATGGAGCAGGGAACCCTTCACAACAGACCCCTACCTCTCACTGTTACCTTCCGGTTCCCCAGCTTTGCTCAATCTGACCTTTCTCATCTTCCCCTCTTTTTCTGAGTCTTTTCACATGATGCTCCCTTTAACTAATGCACTTTTTTTTTCGCCTTCTTTATCTACCTAACTTCTACTCAGCTAGATGTCACCTCTAGGAAGACTTCCCTCACCCCTAGTCTTAGTTTGATACCTCTCCTCTGGATTTCCCTCTTAGTAAAATTTAACTTATTTAATTATTTCTCTTTCTAGGCAGAGTTCTAGGGAGGAAGCAGGAACCATACTTGAGTTCTAAGACAGCAGGAGCCATGAGTAAGTATATTGTATATCTCTAAGTATATTGTTTATTATTATATCTCCAATGCCCAGATAGGTATTCAGTAAATGTTTAATGCCACTGAACTTTTAATATATTTTAACATGCTTGACATATTTCAATGAGAAACAATATGTGCAATGGCAAATTTAACATGAAATAGTGCCGTGCCCACTCTGTTCAGACTGCTTGATATATAGTAGGTGCTAGATAATTTTTTTTTTTTTGAGTTGGAGTCTCACTCTGTCGCCCAGACTGGAGTGCAGTGGCATGCTCCCGGCCACCACAGCCTCGACCTGCTGGGTTCCGGCGATCCTTCCGCCTCAGCCTTCCAAGAGCCAGAACTACAGGCGCGCGCTAACACGCCTGGCTAATTTTTTGATTTATTGTAGAGATGAGGTCTCACCAAGTTGCCCAGGCGGATCTCGAACCCGCGGGCTCAGGCAATTCACTCACCTCGGCCTCCCAAAGTGCGGGATTACAGGCGGAGCCACCGAGCCCGGCTAATTTTTTTGATTGATATAAATTTGACACTAACTGGTTCTTCATGCCAGGCACCTATATTCTGCCTAGTGGTCCTGGAAAACACCTGGTTCCTGCCCACAGGTTGGTAGGGGAGAATGATAGGTAAATAAAATTCAGATGCAAAAGGGAAGGAAATGAGCTGCTGCAGTTTGAATATGTCCCCAAAAGTTACTGTGATAGAAACTTGACCCCTAATGCTGCAGTATTGAGAGGTGAGGTCTTTAAACAGTGACTAGGTCATAAGGGCTTAACCCTCATGAGTAGATTAATGCCATTATAGGAGTGGGTTCATTATTGAGGGAATAGACTCTTGATAGAAGGATAAGTTTGACTTCCATTCTCTCTGTTTGTCTCTCTCAAATGTGCTTCCTTGCCATGTGGCGCCTTCTGTCATGGGATGACCCTGCCAGGTGCTGGCGCCATGTTCTTGGACTTCTCAGCTCCAGAACCATGAGCCAAATAAACTTCTGTTCTTTATAAATTACCCAGTCTGTGGTATTCTGTTATAACAGCATAAATGAACGTGAGAGATAGAACAGAGGTGAAAGCAAAGTATTGACGACAAGGGTTCACAGGAAGTTGTCATGGGAGGGAAGCCTGTGAGTAAAGCCTTAAAGGAAAAGTGGGGTGAAGCAATTGGGAGAGGAATTTGGGTGAAGTAGTAGGGTGATCGAAGTTATGAGGAGAGAAAGTACACCCATAGACAGGGCACTCACAGAGGTGAGCAGAGGCCAGCACATGTGTGGGTGGGTGTAGATGAGCCCAGAGAGTAGGCAGGTTACAGATTACAGAGGTCCTTATCTTGGATGCCTAAGTGGGCCCCAGAACACTTTTTCTACTCTGTGTTCTAAATATTTGTGTCACCTCATAACTCATATGTTGAGACCTAAACCCCAAGGTGATGGTATCAAAAGGCGGGGCCTTTGGGAGATAATTAGGTTATGAGGGTGGAGCCTTCATAATGGGATTAATGTCCTTATAAAAGAGACCCCAGAGAGTTGCCTCGCCTCCCTTCCATTATGCGAGGACACAGGTAGAAGCACCTTCTGTGAACCAGAAAATGAATTTTCACCAGACACCAAATCTTCCAGCACCTTGATCTTCTACTTCCAGCCTCCAGAGCTGTGAGAAACATAGTTTTGTTACAGTAGCTCAGATGGACTAAGATGCCCACCTCCAATGGAATGGGGAGAGGAGCATGCCACCTCAGACAGCAGAGATTTTATAATCTCTGGGGAGGATCAGAACGTAGGTGCCCAGGGGACTCACATTGAGTCCCACCACATCTCTGACCGAGCAATCCTGGGATCATGATTCTCACTTTACAGATGTGAAAAAAGGGGCTCAGAAGCATTCTGGCTTGATCTTGATAGTCCTGTGGGTCATGTACTCAACCCCTGGGGTGAAGTCTGGGCTCCAATCAGTTGAAAACATTGAGTGCTTACCATGTGACAGACACTGTGTAGGGGACATGGCAGAAAACAATTCAGGTACAAGGCAGAGATTTATGCCATCTTTTAGAAGAGCACTGTCCAATGGAACTGTCTGCGATAATGGAAATAGTCCATAATCTATGCTGTCCATGTGACTATGGAACAACTTGAAATGTGACTAGGGAGACTGAGGAACTGAATTTTAAATTTTATTTCATTTTAATTAACTTAGCTACATATGGTTAGTGGCCAATATAGCTTTAGAACCTTAAAATGGGAATGGAAGACAAAAAAGGTCCCCAAAGTCATGTGGTGGACCTCAGTTTGCATTTGACTTTTAATCCCAACCAAGATGTTGTGTGTGACCAGCAAGGTCAGCGTGAGGCAGTGGATGGGACAAGTGCCTCTTCTCTGAGGCTCAACCCAAATGCCTCTCACAACTGCAGATCACCACGGTGTCTGTATGTCCTAAGAGTGGGGTGGATGGGAAGACTCACTCTCAGGAAGCCTGTAGGCCTTTGGAACAGGAGCTGAGCATGCTCCACCCCCTGGGTTTACTGCTTCAAGGACAGGCCCATCATCCCTTCAAGGACAGAGAGCCAGCTGCCCTCCCAACCCCTTTGGGCAGGTTCTCAAGCCCGCTGCTCCAGCCCAGGCAGCCAGCCAAGGTCTCACTCCTCACTTTCTGTCACACAATGTCTGCCAGACTGGGTCCCCTCTGGCTCAGCTATTCACATCCCATCCCATTTCACTCCTAGCATTGTAAGAAAAATGTCCTGGCTGCCTTGGCCCCAAGTGTCTCTGCTTCTCTCTTTTCCAGATGGGGACATAGATCCAGAGAGGGGCAGAGTATTAATGTAGGTCATGGCAGAGCCAAGATGAGACCCCGAATCTCTGGGCTCTAGCCTGGCCTCTGTCCACACAGCAGTCCCCCCGACATGCCCTTCCTCAATAGCTCCCAGAAGACTCCATCCCTGCTATGTCAGCTCATTCCCTGGAAACCCCTCTCCCAGCCCCCTTTCTGGATTTGGGAAATATGGTGAGGAGTATCATGTCTTCAGACTGAGGTTTCTAAGGGCAAGACTCTCTTTCCCCAAAAATGAAGGTCTCAGGGGCAGGGTCCTGTCTCCCCACTCAGATTGCTCTGACCCAGTACAAGTGAAATGGAGTCTAGGGACTCAGAGGGCATGAGCTGTGTAGGAAACAGATCTCAGCTGGGATAGATGAATGACCTGTCTAGGCTCCAGGCAGAGCTGAAGGAATAGGTGAAAGGGGTTGGCCAGAGCTGGAAAGAAACCACACACATAGACCCTCCTGGGCCTGGCTGCAGAGAGAGGCCAGCCAGTCAGGTGTTGCCAGGGGCACCTAGGAACAGGTCCTCTAGAAATCAGAAAGAAGTCTAGATCTCAGACTGGGAAGTGGGTCAGAACAACTCAGGGGCTCAATGAGGGTCCTGCCAGCTCTTTCTGCCTTCCCCTGGGGCTGAGGGACAGGCTGATTACTCTGGCTTGGGGATGGGAATGGAGGAATAATAGGTGGCAGCCCAACCCACCTGGCCTGCCTGAGGAGCTCCCATGTAGGCCAACATGATTCTGCTTATTGGGCCCAAGATAGGAGCATAGCCAGAAAACTGTTCTTTCTAGTAGGACATAGTGAAGGGTTGCTGGAGGAGAGCACGGCAGGAGAGCTCTGGACTGAGGAAGTGCTCTGACCCCATGAGGTGAGGCCTCCAATGGGCAATCAGGGTTTAAATACTTCACTCAGGCCCCTGGAAATGAGAATAAGCACAGACCAGACCCTGATGGGACCCATGAGGCTTACAGCCCCCAAAATAGCCTGTGGGAAGGGGGTTTACTGCAGGAAGGAATAGGAGCTGGGAAACCTCCAGGCTTCTTGTCTCCTAGAGAACCGTGAGGGTCAGGGACTGACCCAGGGGTCATGACTGGCCACTGGGCCTCAGCTCCTCAATTCCTTGGTGCTTGAGGGGGAAGTGGATTTTGAGCACTGATGCATTCACTACCCCATCCCCTCCCTTCCGTTCCTTAGTCCACAACAGTTGTCCAGTTTCCTCTTCAGGCAGGAACCAGCCTACTCACTGCTGTGCCTGCTGCCAGACTCACCCTTTCCAGTCCATCCAACATACTGCCCCAGAGTGATCTTTCTAAAATAAAAATGGGACCAAGTTAATTCCCTAGTGAAAAATCCTTCAATAGCTCCATATGATTTATATATATACATATATATATATATATATATATATACACATTCTTAAGTAGGTTGACCTTTTATTCAAAGAAAGTCTTGGGCAGAACTCCAATATGTAAAACAGATATTACCATACATAATTGTTATAAATTTATTTTTACAAATCCTAAATGTATTACATTTATATGAATGTATTTATTACAAACTCAACCAACGAAAACAACACAATTGTTTGGATGACAGCAAATTTGAAACTAGGGGTTAGGATGCCAGTGCAGACTTAAGCTTCAGCATCCAGTCGATTTGTTTTTGTGTTTGCTTTTGCGCAGGGTTGAGAAAGTCTTGATTCACACCAATAAGTGACTGCAAATGCTAAGAAGTTTTTTGTTTTGTTTTATTTATTTTTAGTTGGATTCACCTCTGTCACCCAGGCTGGAGTGCAGTGGCACATTTACGGCTACCTCAGCCTCAACCTGCTGGGCTTAGGCAATCCTTCCGCCTCAACCTTACAAGTAGCTGGAACCACAGATGCACGCCACCACGCCCGGCTAATTTTTGTGATTTATTGTACAGTTGAGGTCTCACGGAGTTGCCCAGGCTGGTCTCGAACCCTTGAGCTTGGGTAATCCTCTTGCCTCAGCCTCCCAAAGTGCTGGGATTACAGGCTGAGCCACCATGCCCGGCCTTGTTTTAAACTGTAGGCCTTGCAATCTCAAGATGCTCTTCTATTAAACCGTTCACAGAAAAAGCTTTATTCTGAGGTTTGCTAAGAAATAATCAACCTGCAGAGCAAGTTAATATGTTAGTGGTCTCCAAGGTGCTAAAATGTCCACCTACCGCATTTGAATGAGTTGAGTTTCATTACTCATTTTTAATTGTTTAAAACATAGTTTGAAGAAGAAAGAAAAGAAATTGGATTCACAAGTGTGCAAGCTCCCTGAAACATGGGGCTCCATAGAAACTAGTCTGGAAACCCCTAACCTCCCTGAATAAGGTCCAGGCTACTTAACAAAACCCTCACACCATCCCCAGGCTCTCTCCTATCCCTGTGTCTTCTCCCAACAATCCAGCATTCCCCCACTCAGCACTTATGTAGCAGTACAGTCCTGAGTCTCAAAGACATCTCCATGCCTTTTGCCCATCCTGGTTCCCTGCAATTCTGCCTACTCAGGCTTTAAGTTCAGTTCAAAGGCCACCTCTACAAAGTGTAACGTTTTCCGTCCGAAGACACTCCCTCCCTCGTGCTCTCATTTCCTGAGCTTCAGTAGTGCACCGTGAGCTCCTGCTTAGTCCATTTCTCAGTCCCCACCACTGAGTGGAGCCTGGAGGTGCCCAGCGAACGACTGCTTATAGGGTTGACCTCCTGTGGAAGGGTCTTTGGAGGGAAGAAGTGGGATGCTTTAAGATCAAACGAGCTCTTCGGTGGACCGCTCTGGGCCAGCCTCTATTCTCAGTCTCCTTCACAAGCTCTGAGCTCTGGGAAGCTGGAGTGAGTGAGGCCCAGAGGCGGACCAGGGCATCATAAACTTCCTATTTGTGAAGGTCAAGGGGCTGACACCACCACGGGGCTTGTGGGGATGTTAACACCCTCTGCGAGGGGAGCAGAGCTGGCAGTTAGGACGCAGAATCAAGCGGTGGGAGCCTGGAGCCCGGAGCGCCGAACCCTGGGCTCATAGTGCAGATTCCAGCGCCCGGAGCGAGGGGCTCTCTTCCCTTAGGACACGGGAGCGCAGAACTCGCTCCGAGCCCAGCATGCAAGCCCGGATCCTGAGCCCCAACGCAGAGGCTCGGGTCGGGAGCCCGATGCCCAGATGACGGAGACCAGAAAACAGCGGGAGACCAGAAAACAGCGAGGGGCTGGGTTTCCAGAGTCTGGTCACCCGAGCCCGGGGCGCTTCGGCGGGCTCTGCAGATCACCCTGGCCAACAAGTGCTGTCCGCGCGCCCTGACTGCCCGCGCGGGGAGGGGCTGGGGCTGCGGGCCGCTAGCTGGGCCTTGGTGACGGCGTGGGGGAGGGGGATCCTGGCGTGGAACCCAAGCCCCGGAAAAAAAACACCAGAGCAGAGCTCCCAAAATAAACCCGAGTCCGCGCCAGCTGCCGGGCGCGTTCTGGGGCTGAGGAGCTGCGTCCCCTCCCAGAGCGGTGTCACGGGTCCCTTCCCAGTGGGCTTACGACCCCTCCCCTGGGCAACCCTTCTGCAGCCGCCCCCAAACCCATGCCTTGCTTTTACCGATTTGGGTTTCTTCTTGGGCGAGAGCTTGTCATAGAAAGTCTTGGCTTCCTCCCAGCGTGGGGCCGCGGCGTTCTCTGCTCCCGGCCTGGGCTCACGGGGCTCCTGGGGTTCCCCAGGTTCCATGCTCCGGCTTGCACCCGGCCCGGCCAGAGCAGGCGGCGGCGGAGACGCGGGGCTCGCGGGGCTGGGCTGCAGGAGGGAGGTTCGTCCCGGGCGAAAGAAGGGGGGCAGCGCAGGAGGGTGTGCGTGTGAGCCGGGGCCCCGCCCGCTGGGGGGGTGGCAAACTCGCCCTCACTGTCGCCCGTTTGCTGCAGTTGCTGCTGCTGTTGTACGTGTATCGAGGGATAGCTGAGCTCCGGGTCCCCAACCGACCCACGCCCGAAGCCAACTGGGGATGGGGAGCGCCTCTCCGGCTTTCTGGAGGAGGAAGTTTGAAGCCCATCTTGCGGGCTGCTGCGGGCTCGGGGTTGCGAGAATGATGTTCTTCCCAGGCGCTCAAGGGCTCAAAAAGAGGAGAGGCCAGGCAACTCCCCCACTCCTGCAAGAATAGTGGTCCCCAAAGGAGAAAATGAAAAGCCAACTGTGTCTCCCCTTGCAGCCCCAAAGCTAGCGGCCCATCTTTCCTCTTAGGTGCCTGGGATCCGGAGCAGTCAGAACCCAGTCCATCTCGCAGACGGGCAGGAGGTGATGGATGGACAGCTCCGTTCACGAGCCTTCTCCCAGCATGGAGCGCAGTGTAGGGCCCCGCCAGGCAGCTCTTCCATACCACGGTGGAGAGGGCCTTGAAGTCCTTGACGGAAGACCAGATAGGAGAGACGCCCAGGGAGTGCGAACCCGAATTCTTGCTGGACCCTTGGTGACCGGCAGGGAGCGCGCATTCCCAGGTCCCATTTGCCTAGCTTGGAGTGGTTCATTGCACGCTATGAAGGGGCTGGAGAGAGGGAGGGCAGAGATGCTTTTGGAACCAAAGTACTGTACCTTAGACTACCATCCTGGAATCCCAGGGCATTCTCCCTTTTGGTGCAGAGCCCTGAACTAGTCCCAGGATGCCGATGCGAATGTCACCCATCCCAAGGCACAGACCACATAGCAGATAAGAAGCATTTCTCTAAGGCACCAGTCTCCAACCTTTTTGACATGAGGGACCGGTTTCAAGACAATTTTTCTATGGACGAGGGGCGGGGGGCGGGGGAGGCGGAAAGAGTCAAACCTCACTGCTAATGTTAGTCTGTATTTGCAGCCACTCCCCAGCGCTAGCATCACTGCCTCAGCTCCACCTCAGATCATCAGGCATTAGATTCTCATAAGGAGCTCCCAACCTAGATCCCTTGTATTCGCAGTTCACAATAGGATTCGCACTGCTATGAGAATCTAATGCCGCTGCTGATCTGACTTGGGGTAGACCTCAGGCGGTAATGCGAGCAATGGGGAATGACTGTAAATACAGATGAAGCTTCGCTCGCTCTCTTGCCAACCACTCACCTCCTGTGGTGTGGCCCAGTTACTAACAGGCCGTGGACTGGTACCAGTTCGTGGCCTGGGGTTGGGAACCCCTGCTGTAGAACACTGTTGGCTTGGACCACTGAGGGGTGGAATTAACCCAGGTGAGAATTAACAAACTTTTGTTTAAATACTCTGATCCCAAAGCTACAGAGATGAATTAGCCAGCAGGCCACAATCAATGGAGCGAGGGTCGGGGAGAGGTGTGGTGGGGAAAAGAGAGAGAGAGAGAGATTGATTTCATGACACTGGGCAGTTGGACAAATGGAAAAGATGTCTACATTCTGCTGCTGGAAGGCAGCTGGTCCTCCGGAGGGGATAACCGGTGGATTTCTGAGGACTATATTCTTGGATACAGTTCTAGATGAGGGTCCACCAGTACTGAGTCCCTCAGAGCGCATACAGTTTCACAACAGGTAGTAGAGGACCAGCATTGGATAGAGCACAAAAAATCAGGAGTGTTTTGATAAGGGATGGTCATAGTTAGACTAAGGATCATGCCACGGCCCCATTTTGCTGGTATCACATAAGCTTCTCTCAATTCACAATAATCGTCAAAGGTATGATCAGACTGACACTTTCAAGATGCTTTCTATAAGACAGGCATTATTCCAAGCACTTACACATACAGTTCCATCTAATCTCCCACAACAACCTTACGTAGGTAAGAGAGGCATGAATGTCCTCATCTACACAGGAGGAGACTGAGGCACAGAATGGCTAATAACTTGTTAAGATCAGGCTGTCATGGAGCAATGAAGCTTCTTCTGTCTGACCCCAGAGCCCAGCAGGCCAGTATTGACTGGCCCTGGGCCTCCCTCTGAGCAGATAGTGGGAGTTCAGAGCCACACATAATTTGATTTAAAAAAATAAAGAGCTGCTATATTTCCTACTCCTGAATATCCAAGTGCAATTTGTACTGGCTATACTAGCCCTGATGAGAGGGTGTGGACTTTATTTGCAGAATTGGAGTGAATTTAGGCATAATTATCATGACAATAGGCATTTTGAAGAGAGAGATAATCAGGTAGACTGTAGCACAAACTAAATGCAATGAACAGTTATAAAACAGATAGAAAAATTTGGCTCTTACATTCAAAAAAGCTTAGTCTCAGTGGAGACACCAGGAAACATATATCAAAAGGCTTAACAAAATGCCCCACAAACAAATTATTGCTGCATACAACATATACACTAATATGAATGATAGCTATTATTGTCATGATTTGCTGAGTATCTACTATGTACAAGCACATAGGCACTTTCTATATGTTATGGCATTTATGCTTCACTTTTAGATGAGAAAATCAAGACCAGAGAGGTTAAGTGACTCACCCACAATCACACAGCTAGCAAATGACAAAACTAAGTCTCAAGGCCAAGACTGTTTCTATCACCACCCTTCTAAAGATACATAGAGTAATGGATTCATAGACGCCAAGTGGAACTGGTAATATACAAACCCACGACAGAGATAAACTTGGGATCAGCTTAGCCAGGAGGACCCAGCATGGATTGACAAAGTAAAGGGCATATTTGATAATTTAAAAAATAAAATTCTGTCACATGTCAGTAGAGTCAAAGAGAAAAAAAGAGCATAAGATTTAAAAATAATACTACGAAAGAAAAACTAGGAAGGGAAGAACAGGGGTGTGTTGACCCCTGATTCAACTTTCTTGGTTTCTTCCCCACTAAATAATTTAGGCAATAGAGACAAAATAACAGGAGGGCAAAGGCACTTAATCAGAGATTTTACAAACCACTAAATCAAAAGAGACTGTGAAATTCCCGCCCAGGGAAGCTCGCAGTGAGATTAAGTGGATTAGTCTACTGTACAGGAATCCGGGGAATGCAGGCAGCATGTGCTTTTGTTGTGGATTACTCAGCAGCACCATTATGGTTGTACGTCTCCCAGAAACATATGGGCATGTGCCCTTCTGCAAACCAGCAAGAAAGAGCAGCGCCTGGCGAGCTGCTTCCCCTGTACCGTGCGCCTCGCTGAAGGAGGTGGCAGATACTGACATTTTACTGAGAGTTTGCACAGGGAATGTGTCGAGTGTGAAAAGGCAACCCAGCTAATCACACACATAATTTCTCCGCCTGTAGTCCGGTTCATGATGGGTGAAGACAAAACAGCTGGAATGAGAAGTTCTTATATCGATCCTTGCAAAGAAAGAGAGAGGAAGAAGTCTTCTTGACAGTGTAGGGCCCAAACTTTGGAGGCAACTGCTACCTGACGATGGTTGAGAAGAGTCCTTTCCAAACTCCATTTCCTTCAGTGGTGTTAACAGCACCAGCAGCAGCACGTGAGATTAAACTCACAAAACACACAGATTGCTGGGTTCCACAAATCCACATCCAAACTCCAAAAACCTAGTGCGCCGGATAGATAGATGTACAAACTCTGACCTGCCAGAGTTAACGGTTGACATCAGCAGTCTATAATAAATAATTAATATAGCCCTAGGAGACATAAAGCCAGCGACATGGTATCTCTCCCTCGGCTCTAAATGGAACGCCAGATAACCTACTTTGAACAGTAATGTGTTCACAGTATGTGGGAATTAACTGCTCAATATAATAAGTACTATTGAATTTCCCATCTCCATGCAGATGAAGGGCAACTGCCACCAAAAACACAGTAATAACAGTAACTGAGTGATGAAAAAGAAAAAGAACCCCGTTTTTTATTACAACCTTAAAATGTTATAGGTTAAAATCATCTTAAAGGGTTTAAAAAACAGCAATTAAATCTTTCCATTTCTGTTTTCCGAGACTGCAGCTGAGAAAACGAGGGCCTAAGAGCCATACGGCGCTAGCCTTGCTAATAACGCTCTGTGAAAAATCTCATTAATTCAGTCTGGCTCTTCAGATCAGCCGCTAAATCCTTGTATTGTCACTCATCCTCTGGCCTTTTCAGGATTTCCATAGCCTAACTAGCAGCATCTCCATGGAAACCAAGCAGTCCTGCTTTGCACATCCCGGAACTTTTTGTTCCTGACAAAGCTTGACAAATCACATGCAGCATGGAGAGTTTAACATAGCGAACTAAATCCTGACCCGCACTTAGAAATGATAAACCCAAGCATACCCGCTTTATTATAAATGATTTCCTTACAAGATACTTAACCAAGCCGGTGAAATGCTGAACCAGACAAGTTTCAAGAACAAGGTGCTGGGGGGAGAAGGGGGGAAAAAAGGCAAATAAATAAATAAATAGATAAATAAGAACCCCAGGCGTGTTCGGCTGTAGGTTTTGCGAGCTCGTTTTCTGTCTAATTGACTTAAATTGAAAGCAACCGAAGGCAAAAAACAGAGAAAGGGACGCTATTTCTGAAAAGGCCTTCCTTTTCCACTTTGAGTCAGAAAGTGAATTCCTAAATCCATTTCCCTGCTTCCCCAAACTCCTGCAGAAGATGAGAATCTACAGGTCTCTATCCCCGTCCATCACCTTCTTCTGGCTGAACCCCACAGGCCGTTGTGACTAAGGTTCACAGCTCTGGGGACCGTGCAGGCATTGCTAGCTCTTGAGAGTAGGGCCAGCTTTGCTGTGAGGAGAGGCTGAGTTTCCTCACAGGACAACGGAAAGCATCCCTTCTCCCCCTCCTTTCCGAGAGGAGGTGGAGCCAGGTTGCAGGTGCTCACCACAGGTGGTGCTGCTCCCAGAGGAAGGAAGGGGCACACCTGGGACAAAGCATCCAAAGCGGACAAGGACCCAGCAGAGAACGGGCACACATGTTCTCACCTTTGGATGTCACTTCTTCACAGAGTTGGAGCCATGGCCTACCTGAAGATGGTATCATGACTCACACTAGGGGTAGAAGACAAAAGCATGAAACAACTCTGAATTGAGGGGACACAGGAGAGTGAGGGCAGTGTCATCATCAGCTCTCGGGCCTCCGTCTCCCTCGTGTCATCTCTGCAGTACAGCAGACCAGCAATGATGAGGCATTGTATTGTCATATGTTCAACCTTCCTGTTTTCCTGATGCCTCAACATTCCTGCAAACAGGTTGTCAGCAGCTTGTCTGGTGACCGGCTGCACCAGTGTGATTAAGTCTGGTCCCGGCCACAAGTTCCCCTTCTTATTCTCCCCTGACTGGGACCTAGTGACATTCAAAACCACCAGTAAAATCCCCTCACACCTTTTGCCTGTGTACTACCCTCTGATATCCAATAAAGACACTTGCCCACAAGTCCTCTCTCTCCCTCCCTCCCTCCTTCCCTTCTTCCCTTCCCCCCTCTCCCCCTTTCTCTCTCTCTTAAATCCCCACCTGCTTGGTCGAGTTAGCACCCTTGGCTGACCCCTGTGTGACCCCTAGGTGGCTCTCTACAACCTGTGCTTGTCATCAGTCCTTTAATTTCACATTCTCCAAATAGAACTCCCACGGGCCGTGTTGGAGTGATCCTTAATGACCCCACACAGTGGACTTGCTCCCCTGTTTACAACACAAGCTTGTTGAGAGGAGGCACAGGGCAGGAGAGGGAAGCCACAGGAATGCCACAAGTCCTCAACTTGATTCCACCTCCTTGGTCTCGGCCTTGATTTCACTTGGAATCACACTAGGGATGCCTTCAAAGGTCTGAGCCAAGGTCTGTCTTCTTCGGGTTTTGGTGCGGAGGCTGGCAAAGTTTTAGAGATGTTGTAATGCTTATGACATTGGCGATGCTTTGCCTTGACAAACTAGGGAGGACTAGAATGACCTCCATGTTGGCAGCAATGTCTGAATTCTCATTACCCAAGAACTGGTCAGCACAATGCTACTGGGTGTGTATAATAACCACCAGTTCCGGACACATTGTACAGCGTCCACAAATATTTGCTAATTAACTGAATTGATGCCTGCACAATCCCACAGTTCCTCTGATTCTTCAAAGCAAGAGTAAATGAAGCTTAGGCTCATTTCAACCTTCAGTGAACGCTACTGTGCTCTTTGCCTTTGAAGGTTGAAAATTCATACAATAATAATAATAAAAGCAGTTAGCTGTTATCAAGTTCTTACTCTGTAATACCAGGTGTTCTTCTGAGTGTTTATTATATACATATATTAACTCCTTTAATCCTCATAACTATCATCTGGAGAAGATACTATTATTATACCTATAATATTACCTTCATTTCATCAGTGAAAATACTGAGACACGAAGAGCTTAACTAATTTATTCAAATTCTCAGAGCTGGGCTTTAAACCACGGCAAACTCTAACATTTATACATTTAACCACTACCCTTTGCTGTCTCTTATTATGCCAATGCTAAGTGCCTCAAATCAGAATATTCAGTAAATAATAATAATGTGTAATTACTAAATGTTTGCTGTGTGTCAGGCACTGTTCTAGCCTTACACGCATCACCTCATTCACTATGAGGTAGGTACTACTATCAGCATTATTTTGCAGATGAGGAAACTGAGGCAGAGGGAAGTTAAGTAACTCACCCAGAGTCATATAACTAGTAAATGACAGAACCAGATTCTCACCCAAGCAGCATAGTTCTAGAGGCTTCTATCAGCAAGTATCTTCATTTCTCTGACCATTCCTAGATGGAGAATAGTATTCCATGGAACCACTATTGCAAGCAGACATTTTCTTCTTGAATGCCTCCATTCAGCCTAACAGACAAGCCTAGTATTATTATCTTTTTCTTTACAAGACTCCCCTTCAGACTGCTTTTTTTTTAAAGACTTGCCCAAAACAAGTTGGGCCCCAGAGTGAACCCATGGGAAGAGCTGCCCTTCACCCTGATCCTGGGAGGCCACACCTGAGCAGGCACAGCCTTTCGTCCCCTCTCAGGGAAAGGAGGCTCAGAAAGGCACCCCCACGCTTACACACGAGGCTGTCAGTGAGTTCAGCCAGGCCTGCTCTGGGTGCAGGGGCATAGACTCTGGAGAATCAGACAGTGCCTATTGGGTAGAGGAACAGTGCCAATGCTCAGCGACCTAAAATTAGACCTACCAGCTGTGTTTTGGGTTTACAAGCACGTGCACGTCTGATCTATTCTTGAGCACCCCAGGTACTGAAATATATATGAAACCTGCTTTCTGAAGTGCAGGGGAAGCATGACTTGCACCTATTCTTTTATTTATTGTTTCTCTTCTGAGGTCCTAACTTCTTTATGGCCTAGGGAATGACATTTCTTGCCTGTCCATTTTCCCCTCTGGGCCACTGCCTCCTCCAAAGAGCATATCAACATTCATCTTTAAGAAGCCCACACAGTCACCCTGGAGACTGACCACCAAGCATGTGACTCCTCCTCTCGGTCCAGGCTCTCTGTTTCCTGAGTCATAGCCCCTTCTGGAACATCCAGTCTGCTAGACCTAGCAAATGGCACCCTAGGCTGGTTCTTGACCTAGGAGTGGACCATGGCAGTGGGCCATAGAGGAGAGGGCCTGGGGTTCCCATTCCAGGTCAGGGCAAGCTGGGCACTAAGGAAGGTGTAAGGTGAACAGTCAGGAGTCAGAAAGCAAGCATGGCACCTGAAACAAACAGGTCAGCCACAGAGAACTGGCGAGATGGAGCTAGGATTAGTAGGCAATGCCTAGAAAAATTCCCAGGGGTATTTGATCCAAGAGAGTGAGGACTTTCTATAGCAGCAGTGTCCAACAGAACTTTCTGTGACAATGAAAATGTCCTACAGTTGCTCATTGGTTAAATGAGGCATCCACTAGCCATGAAGCTACACTTCAATTAAATACTTAAAGTGTAGCTTATGTGACTGAGGCACTGAGTTTTTAAATTTAATTTAATACTTTTAAATGTAAATGGCCACATACGGCTAGTAGCTACCATGTTGGGCAACGCAGTAGGAAGAGGAAGGAGCTCGGCTGGTGTGCACATAAAATACCACCGACTGGAATCAAATGCCTGGGGCAACCTCAGGTCTTCCATCCCAGTTCCCTGTCTCCATGCAGAGCCACGCCAAAATCATTCAGCCTATGACTATGTCCACTTCCCCTCCGCAACCCTTTTCAGAAGGAGTTAGCCCTTGCTGTCAGAAGACCCCTTCTGGCCTGAGTTAAGTTTTACCTTTTAGGTGTGAGCCCATTTCCTAATCCTGGTCTGCCTGAAGGTGATACTCTTACTTTGATGGCATGCACAGTCTTCCCTGTGATGTCACTTCTCAGACCCCTAACCTCCACCTCTCTATTCCCAGACTTTTTGTCTTTCTCATCAGGATCACCACAGCCTTCTAACTCACTCACCTGTGCCAATGATTATTTGTCCACACAGAAGCCTGAGCGATCGTTTCAAACATGTGAGTTGGATCCTCTCAGTTCTGTGGGTTAAGTCATTTAGGAGCTTCCCCTTGCGTGATCCAGTCTCTGCCTGCTTCTCCATCTCACCCTGCTCCCTGTGGCCCCTGCTCAGTCCCTTCCTGTTTTATTTGTTGAATGAATGAGTAAATATTGAATTCATACACCAGGGCCATGATAGGTACATACCACTACTAATATTTTGCTGTTGCTAATAGTAATACTGTGGTATATCCCTTTAAATTACCCAATGTGCTTGACAGATGTTTTTGCTTTGATCTTGAAATGAAAATGAAAAATGTATATCTTAAGGACTGGGCCATAAACTAGAATAAAGATCACATTTCTCAAGCCTGTGATTCCCCTCTCTCTTAGTATTTCGGGCTTGGGTCTCAAAACATACCATATATCCCCTTCCCAGCAACTGCACATGAGCACATGACATTTTGGAACTGAAGTCTTAGTAGAGAAAGTAGAGTTTAGAGTTTGGACACCAAGATCTCAAGTGAACTTATAACAACTTTTACAATTTTTACCCTGATGCAATTTTTTTTCAAAATGGAAACAATAAAAATAACATCATAATTGTTGGCTATCTTTGGCAATTTTCATAAACAATTAACATAATCGTTAGCTAGTGTTCACATTTATATTTATCAGTCTTTAAATGAGATTCTAGTCCAGGCACAGTTTTAATTTACCATTTCTCACTCACTCCAGTGCCTTTAGAATTTTCGTGTCCCACAGTTTCAATGACATGAAGACTGTGAAAATGTTTCCATTTTCTGTGTCTTTCCTAACACTTTGTGCCTTTCTGACCTTGTGTCTTGAGGCTGAGGTAGTTCACCAGCAGGTTCTCATACCTCAGTGCACACTGTGGTCGCAAAGACAAAATCATCTGTTTGATCAAAGTGGGTAAATCTTTGGGAAGCCTTTAATTAATAAAAGTGCCTGACGCCGCAGGAAATTTTCCAAACCCTTCCTTGGAACACAGAGATATAGACCTTCAGCTCTGCCCACAATGACGCAACACTCAGTCACAGTGGAAGATGGCAGAACACTCCTCCAAGCTCTGCCAGACTCTAGGTCCACAGGAGAGCCCTCAGCCCAGCAGCTCTTGAGGTCTCACATAAGGCCCTCATCTTCCTTTGATCTCCACAAGGTCAGTATCATGGCTGAATTGTGTCCCACTCCCAAATTTATACCTTGAAGTTCTAACCCCCAGTACCTCAAATATGACTGTGTTTGAAGATAGTTTCTTTAAAGAGGTAATTAAGGTCAAATAAGGCCCTGTGGGTGATCCCTAATCCAATATGATAGGGATCTTTGTAAAAAGAGATTAGAAAGCAGACACACAGAGGGACAACAAGGTGGAAATAGCTAGAAGACAGCAGTCTGAAAGCTAGAGAGGCGTCAGGAGAAACCAGCTCTCATGACACCTTGATCTTGGGTTTCTAGTCTCCAGAACTGTCAGAAAATAAGTTTCTGGATGTTTAAGCCACCCAGTCTAGGGTACTTTGTTACGGCAACCGGAGTAAATTAATACGATCGGGTTGTAAAAGTCTCTCTCTCTCTCTCTCTGCCCCTGCACTCCCTTACCTGCTTTTTGTCCTTTCATACTACCAGCTTCTTCTAATTGATTCTATCAAAGACAACCAGACATCTGTGAATATTCAAATTAAAATTCTCAGGCGTGAGGTATCCTAGAAAATCTACGTCTATTAGAATTTCCCATAATAGGGATTTCCCGCAGGGATGGGGAGTGGCCAACTTAAAAGGCCCTATAGATATATTCATTTCTTTATGTATTGAGCAGGGTTTCAAGGTAAACCTAGAATGAGATCAAAATCATGCTGTGAATCAATGGGCTGACAGACTGTGGGAATCTTTTGAGCATTAGGCTATCTTGAGGGAAGGGACACCCATGAGGAAAACACTTTGTACAAGGGGTATCCATGGGAAGAGAGAGAAAACACAAGAGGAGCAGATGGGACCTGCTGCCCACCTTACCTGAGCTCTTGAGGAGAGAGAGGCTGAGGGGATGGTCTCCCTCAGGAGACATCTTCTGAGCTCAGATGACAGTGTGGCAGGCAGAGTGTGAGAGGGAATGTTTTTCCCCACCTCTGCTATGGTGGGACTGAAAGAAACACTGCTACATTGGCAGCACATGGGTTTTACAGCTGTGAAGATGCCAGGAGATGTCACCCTGGGTACATAATCTAGAATTGTTCATAGATTCATAGGATAGGTTCCTATGGCCGCCCAGGTCTAGCTGGGAAGGCTAGGGGTCTCACAGCCAGGACCAGTTAAATTTCAAGGGCTGCTACTGACATGACCTCATCTACTCACATGTATGGGTGAACTTGAAGAACTGGGACCATAAGCTCACCTCAAGTTGAACATCAGGATGAATATTATCTCTTTTTTTTGGAGATGGTCTCACTGTTGTGTACAGTGGCATGATGATGGCTCACTGCAGCCTCATCTTCCTGGACTCAAATGATCTTCCCACCTCAGCCTCTCAAGTATCTGGGACTAGAGATACATGCTACCATGTCCAGCTAAGTTTTTAAAATTTTTATTTTGTGTAAAGGCAGGGTCTTACTATGTTGCTCAGGCTGGTCTCTAACTTCTGGGCTCAAGTGATACTACCACCTTGACGTCCCAAAACACTGGGATTAGTAGCGTGAGCTACTATGCGTGACTGAATACTATCTTTAATGGGTTAGAATGTTCCTATCACTCTCCTGATGAAATATCAAACATCTTTCAAAGACAGTGTATAATAATAGAAATATAAATATACTTAAGACTTGGGTTAAGGAAACTGTGTTTTGATTACTCAAAAAGGCAGAGAGAACTCAGGGAAATACATCCCACTTGGGGAGAGGACTATTTCTTCTCTTTTGCTCAAATCAGTTCTAATGAACCCCAATAGGCATAAATGAGCTAAAAGTATTCTTCAAATTTGACTTAGGGGCATTGACAATCAACAGGCTTTAATATGAAGACCTCAAAATAGATAATGTAAGAGGTTTTCATGGAGGACATGATGTTCCTCTCATGGCTGTGTCTACTTTCCTGTCCAGCCTGGGATCTAAGGTCCAGGCTCCAGCCTCTCTCTGTCTTCAAAGTTCTTTCATGTTCTTCACGCCCTGCCTTTCCACAAATCCTGCTCAGGAAAACTCACCCTTGGCCAGCTTGATAGTCTACCACTTCTGTGATGGCAGCTGCACTGCTGAGCCTTGCCTGAGCCCATGCCCCCTTCTCCCCAGAAAGTGGATGCTCTAGGTACTTATTCTGTATGTTCAACCCTCCCCTCTCCCCTGGTTCCTTCCCTCAAGCACACACATGCTCAAGGTGTTCCCTTTTTGAGGAAAGTCAGCTTTCCTTTAGCTATATTCTATATCTCTCCTTCCTTTTACACCCAAGCCCATAGAGAAATTAAGTCTATATCTCATCTCCCTATTTTCAACCATGGTATTCCGCCAACCTGACCCATCTCTAACACTCCACAGAACCTGCTCTGCTCAGACAAAGGTTATGTATTCATAGCATAAATCCAACAGAATCGTTCTTCAGGCTACATTTTACTTTCTCTTTCTGGAATAGTTGACTCTGTTGAGTACCCCCTTACAAACCCATTTTTAAAAATAATAAAATTTCCCCTTTTGTTAATAGATATTTTTAATTTGACTTCCAAGATACTGAAATGTTCTTTTGTCGCTTGCTTCTGAGCCTCACCTTTTCACATTCAAACAACATATCCCAATGAGTCTTTTTTGATCCTCCCAGCTAAAGAGGCCGCTTTCTCCTTTCTGTCACTCAGTGGAGACTTCCTTACAGTCCCCATAACACATCATGATATTGACTGTGTCCATAAGTCCCTCAAAGGAGGCAAGGGGAGATTGCTTGCACTATTTATCCCCAAATGCACAAAAGTAAAAATGATTGTGCCTTAGTGAAACAAAGTGCATCTCAGGGCTGGTGTTGTCCTAGAGGTTGCTGATTTTCATCCCTGATCTAGAAAGACATCTGAGCAACAGTGTAAATTATACACAGTGTCCTTCAAAAGGTAGAGCCAGCCTAGGAATCTGCTTCAGTGTTATTAACTTTTTTTTCTGGCTGGTTTTGTGAACAGGGGCTCTAGGGTAGCAATTCCTAAAGCATGTCATGCCAAAAAAGAATGCCAGTATATGAACAAGTAGAATTTTTTCTAAAGGTGTTTGTAACCAAATATTTTAGAAGACACTGGGTGGAACAAACCAACAGAGGTAAATATACTGAGAAGCTAGCCGTACGCATGCTGACTCCACCTGTCTCCTGTACCAGTCTGACTTCAGACACAAAGTGTGGAGATGAATGAACTACAGTGAGGCCCAGGTACAGTTTGCAGGTGGTTGTGATGCCCTAGGTCTAGTTCTTCTGGAAAAACTTGTTCAAGAAAATATATTGATATAGTTCCAGTTTGAACTCGTTCTGTGTGTGGGGGTGTGTACGCACACACATGTGTGTGTGTGTGGTTTGTTTATTGAGGAGGAAATAAGTTTTATTTTAGAGTTCAATCAAAATTAATGGATAATGAGAATAATAATTTGAGCAAATTAAATCCATATATTCTTATCTTCAGAAGGCTCATTCTTCACTGTCCTGCAGCTCCCAAACCAACAGCACAGTCTGGCAAACTCGCAAAGGGCTTCTTCCACTGTGTAAAGAAGGCACTGATGCCTATGTCTGCCAGGCCAGGAGATATACGGCCCTAAGGAAGAAGGTGAATGTAATGGAAAAGGAGTTTTCAGTGGAAGAAGTGGGAATCCCCCTCGTAGAGTGCAGGAAGAAGAGAGGCAGAGGAATTGCAGCAAATGATTTGGGATGTGTGTCTTGACCCTCCAGCAACCCAGAGCTGATGGGGAAGCTCATAGCAGAAGGGTCAAGTTCCCCCCATCCCCCAGTACTCCACAAGGACACTGTCCTGTGAAACAAACTTGTGGTGATATGAGGCTGCTGGACAGAAGCAAAAAGAATGGGGTGGTGCTGTTCGTGTAAAATGTCTGAGGTAGCAACCCTGATATCGTCTTGGTATTCATGCATTGTGGAAGGATCTGGAAGTTTCCCCTACCCTCTGGGGGCAAGAAAGGTAGCCAAAAAAATGAACTGACACACTGGCAGGAAGACAGTCTTCCCTGACAAAAAGACTAGTGGCCCTGAAAGAGTGCAAGGCAGAACTTCCAGGCCAGGAATGACAGCCTAACCTGAGGGAGGGGTCTACAGGAGCTGAGGGGGACTGAGGCTGTTGGGTAGAGCCATGCCCCCACTTCAGTTAAGAGGACAAACCACAGAAATTGCTGACAGAGGCCTTATCATTGGGAGAGACTAGATCAGCCCAGAGCCTAGATCCAAATTGTACTCACCAAAGAGGCCAGAATACCACACAGATCCAGAACCCTTATCCTTCACCACTGAGGTCACAAAAACTCCAGGGCTACATACCGGACACGGAGGCAAGAAGGAGGACGGGTAAAAACAGCCCAAACGTTGTATGAGTTATCTATAGCAGTGTAACAAATTAGTCCAAAAATGTTAAAACAACCATAAATATTTATTATCTCACATAATTTCTTCAATTCAGGAATATGAAAGTGGCTTAGCTGACGATTCTGGCTTGGGGTTTTTCATGTGGCTGCAGTTGACATGTGGGCCAGGGTGAGAGTCATCTGAGGCTTAGTCAGGTACAGTGGCTCACAACTCTAATCCCAGCACTTTGGGAGGCCAAGGCAGGAGGATCACTTGAACCCAGAAGTTCAAGACCAGCCTGGGCAACATAGCAAGACCTCGTCTCTACAAAAAAAAATTTAAAAATTAGCTGTTTGTGGCAGCGTGTGCCCCCAGTCCCAGTGACTCAGGAGGCTGAGGTAGAAGGATCACCTGAGCCCAGGAGAGCCAGTCTGCAGTGAGCCGTGATTGTGTCACTGCTGCCCTCCAACCTACATGACAGAGTGAGACCTTGACGCAATGAATAAATATCTGAGGCTTGACTGACATCGGAGGATCTCCTTTGAGGATGGCTCACTCAATCCTTGATCATCTTCCAATCTGGTGCTGATCCTGGATAGGGCACCACAGTTTCTTGGGCTGCTGAAATGTCTTCATGACATGGCAACAGGCTTCTTCCAGAGAAAGTGATCCAAAGAAAAAAGTGGAAATAGCAATATTTTAAGTAGCTCATCCCTGAAAGTCCAACACCATGACTTCTGCCATATTCAAGTGGTCACAGAGAATAACCCTGATATAATGAGGAAGGGGATCCCAAAAGGGTACCAGCCTGAGGAGTGAGGCTCATTGAGGGCCATCTTGAAGGACAACTACCACAGTAAAGAGTTTACTTTTGAATTGACTAAAAAAAAAATCACCAAAAATGTGATCGATTTAACCAGAAATAACTGCACATTTCCTGGGTAGGTCTGAAGTTCATATAAAAAGATGGTTATAACTTTAACTGAAAATTTTCCATTTTTCCTTGATCTACCTGGGCTTGAGAAGCAAAGTTGATAACAGTCATTTGAGGGGAAAAATTTTAAATGTTATGTTTGCCCAGTGCTGAGTTGTGACTGTTTAAACAAACCTATTTCAGATGTTTATTTTGGTTAAGTTCCATAATGACAAATGAATCTCGTTCTTTCTAGTTTGAGGTTTGTGGTTTCTTTCCGTTCTTATCTGTGAACTTAGTACTTGATTACTCTTCTTAAAATGGGTAAAATATCTGATCTTTCCCTTAAAGAATTTATACTATGGATAAGAGAGAAAAAAAAGAAAGAGAAAAGGTGTAGTTTCACAAAGACACATCCTCAGAGCAGCACACTTTTTGCTCAGAGGTGAATGGTGTCAGGTGACAGTCAGATGAAGCAGGCTCTCTGATGTTCATAGCTTCAAGCACCAAGAAGGAAATCTCAAATTCCTCTCACTTCCCAACCACCAGGCAACCGAGGCCCTGGCACATCAGGATCCCACTCCTCACTAGAAAAAGTCTTCCATGAAAGGGGAAAAAACAAACCACCTCCTGAGAAGGAGCTCAGATAACAGTCCTACCCCAGTGGCTTCTGGAGAAAGAAAAATCTGCGTAGGACTTGGGGGCTTGGGAATGGGTTTTCCTGAAACAGAATTCTAATAACATACCAGAGCTCAGATTTCCACGATAATTGAAACCTTCGATATTAATTGGAGAAGAGGATGGGGTGGGGGCGCAGGGGGATGCAGAAACTTTTTCCTGCCATTGCTGGAAAAGTTCACGCTGTGGTTTTGGGGAAACAAATAGCCCAGTGTTTCATTGCTTTGGGCCTGAAGAGGGGAGGTGGGTGCTGAGTGGGGAGGGGGACATGCTCTGTTCAGTTTGCCTTTCAGGTTGGTGAGAGGCAAATGGTGTGCTGGAGAAGGAATTCCTAAATCGCTGTTATTTCAAAACTTGTGGCTTTGCACCCAGAGACCCTGGCCACATGCACATGTTATGAATTGTTAAACAGCAGATTTCCTGACTTTTCAAGGCAATTGGTACATCCTTGTAGACACTCAATAACCAGTGTTCAGTGACAATGAAAGGAAGTTATGCAACTTTTTAATAAACGGCATTATCATCACTACACCATGGGGAGAGCAGAGCTGTGCAGCAGGCCAAAGTGAGAACTGAAAATAAAATGTTTCGTTTGGCATTCGTTTGCTTTCTACTTTCATCTACTTAATATGCCCTGTGTTTCTGGGCTTTGGTGAAGTGAATCTCCCTCTTTTCTTACTCTTTTTCCTTACTTCCAAATAAACCCCATAGGCCTGAAGGTTTACCCTGGAAGACATTAGGATCATTGGTTCAGAGAAACTTCCCTAAAAACACTTGGGGTCGGGAGGGAGGCTGTGGGATCCAGGGTACCTCCGACTAGAGCTGACTTTCCAGAGGGACTGTGTTATGGCCTGGGTAGTTAAACTCAGCATTTAGGAGGCTTCATCCTCATGTTCACCAAGCTGATAACTAAAGGTTTTGTGCATTATTCCCAAATAGTCAGCTGCCTCACTTTCTTTATCTGTAAAGTGGATATAATTTGACACGCCTTGTAAGGTTATAAACATTTAATGAAAAGATATCTAACATGCTCAGCACAGTACATTTTATGAAAAATGTGACTTCCATCCCTAGCCTAATCTGTAATATGAAGAAAATGCTTTTTGCCTCACAAAGTTATGAGGATGCTAGGAAAAAGGTATAAAAGCATCAAGTACAGTAGCTGAGATATGGAAGATTTACTAGGATGAGCTTAAGAAATTGTTCTTAGTATTATTATTATTTCCTACCTCTTCAATTTCAGGAAGGAATGTAAATATTTTCTGCTCTTGTTTCTATACACTGTCCTTTCTGACGCCCCCCCCCCATTCCCATTTTTACACCTTTATGAACCTTCGAGATCTAGAGTTCTGGACTTCCTTGCTCCACAGGAAAGCTAGCAGGGGCTGCATTTAAATAAATGACACCCACTAGATTTTCATTCAACAAGTCAAGGGCTCAGCTAGGGGAATTCATCTTTGTGATGAGTAGGCAGGCAGGACTGGCCCTAAAGATGAAAGAGAACGGGAACAGAAAGAGGTCTAAGTCATGCCAAGGGTGGCAGAGACTGGGACTCTGCTCCCAGGCAACACCTGGGAGGTGGCAAGACTTCATGGGGCACCAGCTGGGTGGTTACCCAGGAAAACCAACTCCATGTCTCATGGAACCCAACTCCTGACATTGCCCAACTGATGTGGAACACTACATTGCACAATAGAGAGTCAAAAACAAAGATGGTGATCTCCATAGACCAAAAAAAACAAAAACAAAAACCAACCTAGCCTGTTGGTTCCCTGCCTTCCCTTTTAGCCCATTCCTAATCCATCCTGGAACTCTGAAACTATGAGAACAAATTATCTAGCAGTCCTAAAACTTCCATAATAAAATGAGTTTTTCATGGTAGAAGAGCCTTGCCATTTCTGGTGGGCTTAAGGGTATAAGAGTGGGTAGCATGGTTTCTTGCTCTACTTAGCTCTCATCAGGGAGACAACTGTCTCCCCAGTTGAACCTGCTCTTGGTTCTGGTGCCAGGGCATCTCAGGTAAATGAGAGAGCATTTTTCCTGGGGTCAAATTTCACATCACCCCTTTCCCCCTGCACCCCTCCCCCCCCAAGTCTCACTATCTCTTGGTTCATCCTTCCCTTCACATGGGGACTATCCACATTTCAGTGAGACAATGCTGGGAGACACTTCAGAGTGTAGCCTGGATTGTAGATCAACTGTTTAAAATTATAACTCCAGTTTCAGGCCTGTGTTGGGTTGTGTGTGTGTGTGTGTGTGTGTGTGTGTGTGTGTACGCGCGCATGCGCACGCGCCAAATCATAAGAACGAAATAAATGAGAGGAGAGCAAGAAGGGGAAGAAAATGGTATGTGAGGTCTTGATTGATGTTGAACATCTGATGGGGCTCCTGTGAGGGCCATGCCTTTGTCCAGAATACTTGGGGTCCTTGTTTGTTTTTGCACTTATAGAATGCTTCTATTTATGTCTGTTATGTTTTCAAAAAATCAAAGGGGAGAGCCATTGTAAAGAACACAAAGATCGCCACAGAGAAGGACAGTCTATAAGGGAGAAAATGAAGTTTCCATCACGACACACAAAACAAAATGCTTGGTGCTGGTGGCCACAGAGAGGTGCATCTGCCTTTGAGCTCTCGGGGCTGGGGAAGTGTTTAGGGTTTTCTTTGAAGCTCTGTTACTAGATTTGTCTGGAGCTTGTTGAAAAGTATTTATTAGAGACCTTCTTGATGCTTCTTCTATCTGGTATGTCATAACTTTTATGACATAGAAATGAAGACGCAGAGACAACTCGGAGATTATTTGCCAGTTCTCCAAAGACTGCCGGCCATTTACACGAGGAACATGCTAGATAATTTATGAAAACAGAATTCGTCTGTGGGAGTGAAATACAACCCTGCGCACTGCAGCAGTCATAATGAACAAAATAAATTCCATCGTTATGCAGATGTTCCACGAGGGCTGTCAGTGTGTCGAGGAAAATTTACTCCCTGTCTCTGATGCTAGAGACAAACAATTCCACGAGATGAAAAACAATGTGGAAGGAGAAAGTAGAACCTGGCTTTCTGTCTTCTCCGAGAAGTTTGGCTCTAAATGGGGAGTTGTGCACTTCCACAACAATAGAACCCTGTGAGCCATTTATTCCCTGCAACAATAGATAGGGTAACTTTCTCTTTTTTCAATTCTAGTATTTTGGCCTGGAGACATTTCTTGAACCCAAAGAAACAATAAAAAATGATCTATTTGGGTTGGTTTGAGTGACAGAATCTATATGGCTACAAGATAAACTATAATAAAATATTGGTTGTTTTGTAGAAACCAAGTGATTTCATTCTCCTCAGCTTGTTGACTTTAAAGAAATCCAGAAATGATTCTCTCTAATGTCTATGGTTATATGTGACCATCTGCCCTTTTGCCAGCTACGCCAAACACTGCCAAAAGTCTCAGCTTTCTGACATATCCCGGAGGAGCAATCTCCCCTCACCTCTGTGTCTGGTTTTGCTAAAATTGAGAAACTGCTGTGGTTCCTTAGCAGTGCCAAGAAGTTATATATTCAAGTCTCCAAGCTACCTACAATTACTTGTCTTGGCTATGATCTGTACGGTATTCAGTCCCCATGGTAATTTTGCCATAAACCATATCTCTCCCTCTTACTTTATTTTATTTGGGGGAGGAGGGTATTTCCTTACCAAGAATTACATTCCCATTAGATGGCTTTGTTATGACTGCCAACTCACTGTACTCCAGAAACCTTTTATGGATGAGGAGTGGTTGTGCCCTGGCCGTTCAGCCCTGTGGATTTCCCCCTTGAATTCCATTAGCCAGGTCCCCCACCATCTGGAATGCACCTGACTTGTCACCCAAATAGTGTGTGTTGGCACTTTTTCTTGGCTATTTTAAAAAAATAATCTCCACTGAAAAGCAGAAGTAAGTAGTAATTTCACTACGAAACATTCTGGAGGACCTGGAATAGAGGGTAGCTTGCTTTTCCTTTCTGAATTTTCAGGAAATTATACCAAGCAGCAGGTAGATAGGGCCAACCTATCACTGTATGATATTTACAGAAGCATGTAACTTACACTGCAACCATCACTCACAAATTATCCAACTTAAATTGGTAAGAAGGTACGTAAAATTTCTTCTCACATTTCCCAAAACAAAGAGAATCACAATAGGCCATGAGTTTGCAGTGGGCCTAGACTAGTGACCTTTTTTTAGAAGCCAAGTAATTCCAAACCAGCAGCTTTCTTTAGCTAGGGGTTCTCTCAGTTTCTGCATAAATTTACTATAAAATCATAAAGCAAAACATAAAAGGAGAATGGCAACAGTAAAGTAGCTATGCCACAAACTCAACAACGATTATATATTCTATCTAGGGCACACTTAACTCTCTAATTGCTAATTGTAATTTAAATGAAAACATGTGTTTCTTGTTAAATTCATCAACTACATGTTCAAGTGCTACTGAGGAGAACTGTGATTAAGGCTGAATGCTCACCTCGCGATTCTGACAACCACAGGGCTCAGGCAGTTATCGGGATGTCCTCTGAAGCTAGAGGCCCTCGATGGACGTGCGGCTTTCCAAACCTGACGACTCGGCAGGATGGAGATGAGAGCATCTGGGAAAAATTGCTCGGCTGGGATTCTTTGCACGTCGTGTGCTGCTTTGTCTCCCGCGTGTCCAATTGTTAAGACCCCGAGAAATTCATCCGGATCCAGCCCTATTTGGAATCCAGCCCTTTGCCTGCTAAAGATACTCTGTGGGCTTATAAAATTCTGACAAACTGGAGCAACCTCCCTGCAAAGGAGCTGGCTCCCTTCTGGCCTCACAGAAGCCATCCATCCTCCATAGGTACAAGAAAGGCATTAAATAAGGTGGTGCTTGTAAAGATCATCTGTCATGACAGGTAAGGACTTCAGGCCACTGTCTGGCACAGAGTGCTGGTTCCCAAACACCAGTCTCGTCCTTTTATTGATAAGCACAATTTGACATGAAGAATTGAGAGAAAAGTTCAAAAGCTCCCTTAGTCAGTTTTTTTAGGGAAAAGTCAATCTTAAGTATAAAAGTCTGGGACAGAGAACAGTTTTTAAGGGTGTTATGGTAGTGCCCCTATTGTCCACAAGGGTTATAAGTTTCAAGACCCCCAGTGGATGCCTGGAACTTTAGGTAGTACCAAACCCTATAGTCACTATGTTGTTTTGCTATGCATACATATTTGTTAATTTCATTTATAAGTTAGGAACTGTAAAGAATTAACCACAACAATAATAAAAAAACAACAAAAACAATATGCCAGCATCACTACTCTTGTCTTGGGGGCTATTTTTTAAGTCAAATAAGGGTGACTTGAACATAAGCACCGCGATCCCATAATAGTCGATCTGAGAACCTAGACAGCTACTAGTGACTCACAGGCGGGTGACATCTTGTACTGTGAATTTGCTGGACAAAAGGGTGACTCACATCCCAGGACAGAGTGAGATGGCACAAGATTTCATCATGCTGCTCAGAATGATGAGCAATTTAAAACTTACGAATTGTTTATTTCTGGAATTTTTCCTTTAATATTTGCTGACTGTGGTTGACCATGAGTAACTGCAACCGTGGAAAGTGAAACCACAGAAAGCAAAACCACAGATAAGCAGGGAATACTGTACTGCTATTTTCAATTAGGCATAGTAATTAGAATTAGTTAATCAAATTGCTTTTCATTTTTTTTTATTGAGCTAACAAGGATGACTTGTGAATAGCTTAGCAATCCACGTGTAAAAACATTTGTAAAGTGTTTGGGACTCTGTAATAGACTGAGCTCTGGAGACAAATAGAAGCTCTATCTATCTATCTACCTCTCTACCCACTCTACCATCTATCTATCTATCTATCTGTCTATCTATCCAGCTAGCTAGCTATATCACCTATCCATCCATCTACAGAGAGATTTAATATAAGGAATTGACTCACACAGTTAGAGAAGCTAGAAGTAAGGCAAGAGAAGACCAGTAACCAAGCTCAAAGACAGGCAGAGGAAGCGAAACTCTGTCACTGAGTCCTTTTTTCTATTCAGGCCTCCGATGGATTGGATGAAGCCCACCCGCATTAGGGATGGCAAGATGCTTTACTAATTTATCCAGATACACCCTCATAGATACGTCCAGAAAAATGCTTCTGGGCACCCCATGACCAACTTAACACAAAAAATTAATCATTGCAGAGTCTAAGATGATCTTATGAGATATTGAAAGCATTGCCTCTATGGCAAACCATGAGAAGTATATGGCTTTGGAATTGGGCAGATCACCAGATTCTGGTTCCTCTACTTACTGAGTCTGGGTTTCTGGAAGGTCACATGACCCTGCTCAGACTCAGTTACCTCAATACCCCAATATGGGTAATGGTAACCATCTACTCAGTTCATTGTGTGTGTCACTTGTGTGGTTCAAAATGTAATCAGTATACCCTAGTCTATCAACTTATCGGAGAGCATAAGTGCTAGAACCTCCAGTCCTGGTTAATGTGGGGCCTGGGGAACTAGGGTCTGTTTTCTCCACTGTAACTATGATGAGAGCATTGGTGGCCAAGGACAAGTAACCTGGCAGGCTGGTCTGGTTGCCCGGGCCCCCCATTTCAGCCACTTCTTGTTCACATTTTTTTTTTTAGTTGGAGTCTCACTCTGTCACCCAGACTGGAGTACAGTGGCCGCTCCTGGCCACTGCAGCCTTGATTTGCTGGGCTCCGGCGATCCTTCCGCCTCAGCCTTCCAAGTGACTGGAACTACAGGTGCACGCTACCACGCCTGGCTAATTTTTTTTTATTTATTGTAGAGATGAGGTCTTGCCAAGTTGCCCAGGTGGGTCTTGAACCCGTGGGCTTAGGCAATCCACTCACCTCAGCCTCCCAAAACACTGGGATTACAGGCTGAGCCACCAAGCCCGGCTTGTTCACATATTTATGTGTTCTTGTTTACTTGCTGGGTTGTACACTGACCCTAGAACACTGACTGAGAACTGACCAGGCATGACTCACCCACAGACGCAGGGAAAAGAAAGAACAACCTTCTTTCCCTCAGTTCCCTCTTAGAGTCTGGAAATGTCTTTTTTGAATTTGTTTTGGGCTGAATTATGTCCTTCCCCCTCCCACCCCACAAATTCATAAGTAGAAGTCCTAGCCCATAGTGCCTTAGAATATGACTGTGTTTGAAAATAAGACCTTTAAAGTGGGAATTAATTTAAAATGAGACCATTAGGATGAGCACTGATCCAATATGACTGGTGTCCTTATAAGAAAAGAGAATTTGGTCAGGCATGGTGGCGCACGCCTATAATCCCAGCACTTTGGGAGGCCAAGGTAAGAGAATTGCCTGAGCCCACGGGTTTGAGACCAGCCTAGGCAACTTGGCGAGACCTCATCTCTACAATAAATTAAAAACTTAGCTGGGCATGGTGGTACATGCCTGTAGTTCCAGCTACTTGGAGGGCTGAAGTGGAAGGATCACCTGAGCCCAGCAGGTTGAGGCTGTGGCGGCCCTGCACTCCAGCCTGAGTGACAGAGTGAGAGTCTGACTCAAAAAAAAAAAAAGAAGAAAAGAGAATTTGGACACACAGCGAGACATGAGGAGAGTACGCATAGAGGAAAGACCGTATCAAGACACTGAGAGAAGCTACCATCTGCAAGCCCAGGAGAGAGGCCTCGAGGAAAACCAACCTGCCGACAGACTACCAGCCACCTGTCTGGCATTTTGTTATGGCAGCCTGAGCAAACTAACAAAAGATCATTAAAGCACGAAAGGTCTGTTAATGTGACCTTTCCTGGGTAATAGTGGGTTGCCAGTAGGTAGTGACATTCACTGCTTTGGTGGTAATTTTCCTTTGAAACACCAGTGATGGTGACTTTCTAATGCCTCACTAACCTGTACAGAAGAAGAAAATACAAGTTAATCTAACTCAGCATCCTGCTACACTGCAAAACACCACACTGTGTACCACAGAGGAGTCAACTGACACATGTGCTTTCTTCTCTGGGCTTAGCCTACACTTTATGTTTTCTGCCCTGCTGTAGCATACAAGCTTTACCCCTCTCCCAAGACCTGATGAAAACGACCTTGTTTTCTTTCTTGAAATTTCTTTCAGGGATTCTCAACAGCACAGAATTAGATTTATCATAATTCTTGGTTTTTGAAACACTTTGATCATTGGCCCAAAGGCCCCCTGTTTAAGAAAGTAAATAACTGTAAATACTCCCCCGCCCTTAAACCTCTCCTGCAACATGAGAACCAAAATACTGGCAGTAATTTACACTTATTTATGCGCACCTCTCTTACCCCGCCCCTTCCTCTTCCTCACCAGGTCGCTACAGTTCTGAAGTTTGTGCTTATCATTGATGGACTATATTAGTCAGAGTTCTCCAAAAAAAACAGAACCAGTAAGATATCTGTCTATCTAACTGTCTGGTTATTTATCTATCTATTGAAAGATTTATTATAAGATGTTGGCTTATGCAAGTATAGAAGCTGAGAATTCTCATAATTTGTCATCTGCAAGCTGGAGTCCCAGGAAAGCTAATGAGGTAGTTTGAAGTCCTGAAACCCAAAGAGCCAATGGTGTCAATTCCAGTCCAAATCTAAAGGCCTGAGAACCAGGGGTGCCAAGGAGCAGGAGGAGATCAATGTCTCAGCTTATAGGCAGAAAGCAAATCCAATCTTCCTTCAACTTTTCATTCTACTCAGGCCCTCAGTGGATTAGATCATGTGGATCCACCCACAATGAAGACAGCCAGCTGCTTTACTCCGTCCAACAGTACAAATGCTAATCTCTTTAAAAAACACCCTCCCAGACACACCTAGTCATCTTTAGTCAGATACCTGGGCATCCTGTAGTTCAGTCAACTTGCCACGTAAAATTTACTGTCACAATTACTTTTTGAAAGTACAGTTTTTATTGCACTTTTCTGTATTCCTAAAAAGTATATTGTTTAGTCCACTTTGTCTACATTTTCAATTTATTGACATGCACTTGTTGACAGTTTTCTCCACTTATCTTTTTAGACCCTACTTTATCTGTCCTTGTGTCCATTTTCATTCACAGTATTAGTACTTCTATCTTTTCTTTTTCTCTTGATCAGCTTTGCCAGAGATTTATCTATTCTGTTGGTCTTTTAAAGAACTAACATTAGGCTTTATTGAATTAGATTTTTCTTTAGGGTTGCTATTGAATTATGTTTTCTATTTCATTGATTTCTCTTATCATTTTGTAATCTTATTTCTTCTATTTTCTTTGAGCTTATTTTTTCGTTCTGTTTTTTTTTTTTCTTCTAACACTTTGAGCTAGATACTTAGGACACTCATTTTCAGCCTTTCTTCTTTTTTTTAATAGAAATATTTAATGCTTTGACTTTTCTGTGACTCCACTTTTACTGCTTCTTAAAAGTTTTAATATTTAGTGCTTTTATTTTCATGCATACCTAAATATTTCTAAAATTTCCTTTAGAATTTTTTCTTAGATCCATGAGTTATTTGCAAATTTTTTCTAAAAATTAAATTTTAAGAAATGATTTTTTTTTTTGAGTGGGAGTCTCACTCCGTCGCCCAGACTGGAGTGCATTGGCCACTCCCAGCCACCGCAGCCTCGATCTGCTGGGCTCTGGCGATCCTTCCGCCTCAGCCTCCCAAGAAATGATAATTTTATTAATACATTTTATTTTGCTGTGTCCCTCTGTCTCCCTCTCTGTCTCTCTGAGACTGATCTTGAGGGGGGAAGCTGGTAGTCTGTGCCAACTCATAATATTGGAAGGAACTGGAACTCTCCTGACCTTCCTTCCTTCTTCTTTAACAAGGTAGAATCCAGAACTTTGTCAACTTCCTGCCCACCCTTGACCCCTTCAAGTTAGTCTGTGTCCACATGCACGTCCCTCTTGGCTCAGTGGAAATCATATCTTCCATCTACTAAAAACTAAGCTATGTTCCTGTGTTTTTGATTGCATGCCCCTGCCTCTTCCCACTTGGGCTTTCTTTTTCAATTATCTCTTCTGTCTTTCTGTTTTAGCCTCTCCCCTTCCACTATCTTCATGCTTCAGAGCATAGATATATTTAACTATCCCCCCAGTCTTAAAACTAACCTAATAAAAAACCTTCTCCGTAATCCTGCCTCTGTTAAAACTACCATCTCATCTCTCTCATTCTTTGTACCATAAGATTCCTTTAAAATATCTACTTTTATTCTCTCCTCTTTGTCACTGCTGGTTCATCTTTCATTTTAGGCTAACCCAGCTTCCATGGGACAGAAACCACCGTATAAAGGCCAGAGGCTCTCAGTTCACAAAGTAGATACCTGGGCTTAGTCTTCATCCTGTAGCCTCTCTGGAGCACATGACCCTGTTGATGCCCTTCTCTTTGAGTTCCCTTCTTCCTTGACTTCTGACTGTTACTTTCCCTAATTTTCCTACCACCTTTCTACCTGCTGCTTCTCATCTCCTTTGCTGACTTGTCTTCTGCCCATTCACATAGACATTCATAGCATTTACCAAGCATTGTTATCTTGGCCTTCTCACACTGGACACCTCCCACTGTCTTATAGTGACACTAGCTTGTAGGGAATCAGAATATTCCACCTACCCCCAAAGAAGCTACTTTGACATAAGAGTTACTTTGAGCTGAAGACAACTGAGAGGAAATAGACACAAGAAAAGCCTCTCTGCCCTCACCTTCTCTACCAGGAAGGCCAGGGCAAGTGTCAATCGCTGGAAACAACTCTAGACCCTTACTAGACCAAAGACAGCATCAGAAGACTCTACATAACAAACTTTACTAAATAGCCCTTAACTTCCATTAGTTTCCCCTCATATATTTATCTTCCCACAGTTTGCCAACTCTAAATGCCTAAGAGTCCCTTTATTTTGTCATCACCTCTCTATAAATGTATATTTATTGTTCTGGTTAAATGCTGTATAAACAAAATGCTGACCACTTGCTATGTTATTCATCCTTGAGTCTCTCACATGTTTATACACACTGCGCTGTTAGTAAACATCTGTTTCCTTTTCTTTTGTGAACCTGCCTTTTGTCAGTCTAATTTGCAGGGTCCCAGTTGGAGAACCTGGCAGAGTAGGGGAACAAGATTCTTTGCCTGTCCTACAATGTCCTGATGTACACATGTCCATTCTAAGTATCCCTGTGGCCCAGCTGCCTATGCCACTTCTCTGTCCCCCTGGACTCTTCCATTGCCGAGCCTTGGGCTAAGTGAGCAGCAGATACTGTACCTCCTTGCCTGATTCCAGAAGGTGGGAACCTTGGTTGCTCAGAGGTCCCTGCATCATAGGAACTGGACAGGGCAGGAAGAGCAATGGGTGCTGTGACCAAAGTCCCACCAACAGACAGGCACAAGCTCCTGCCCTGGAAATTCTCATTGGTGTGCTCTGGTCAAAGGCACAGACAGTCCCTCCACAAGGCCTGGGGACAGATCCCCTGTGAATAGCCTCATCCCATACCCTCCACAGTGCTGCCCTTTTGCTCAGACCTATGGCCCTTCCACCTTCTCCTTGACCAGCTTCTCTCCAATATGGATGGAGGCTTCTGTTCTGCATCTACCTCTTGCCGTCACACATCCTACTGGAGGCATCTTAAGATCCCTGAAACTTCCCTACCTGGCCCTCTGAGTCAGCAGGAGATGGAGGAACGGGTGCTTGACTTGGAATCAGGGGATGAACGTTCATGTTCTGGCTGAATCCCTTACCAGGCATATTGTCTCGTATTTTTCATATTTGTCTCATGTATTCAAGGACTTGTTTCTTGGTTTTGGTTTTCTGTTTGTCTCTACTCCGTTCACACTTCCTGAATTAGGGGATAATTTCCATGAGGAGAGGGACTTTTCCATCCTGTTTACCTCCATCTCCCTAAAACCTAGAAATGTGCCTGGCATGTAGTAGACACTTAAGGTTTATCTTATATGAAGAAGTTGACTCATTGCTGACCTGTATCTGAGTAATTTTCACCAGACTTCATTCACTACTGCCTTAATCTGAACCCTAACTTTTTCATTGTAACCTACAGCATGTTTCTTAACCTTTCCAAGTAGCAATTCTTAAAGTCTGTTATTCTTCCTTTTTTTTTCTCTTCAGATGAACACATATTTACTGCATGTTCTTATCTGTTCTGGGTACTGTGCAAAGGATATAGCAAGGGACATGTTTTCCAAAAATGTACAGACTTCCTAGAGGAAACAGGTAAGCAAACTGATTATTTATTTATTTATTTATTTATTTTGAGTTGGAGTCTCACTCTGTCAGCCTTCCAAGTAGCTGGAATTACAGGCATGTGCTACCATGCCCCGCTGATTTTTTGATTTATTGTAGACATGAGGTCTCGCCAAGTTGCCCAGACGGGTCTCGAACCTGCGGGCTCAGGCAATGCACTCATCTCAGCCTCCCAAAGGGTGGGATTACAGGCTGAGCCATGGAGCCCGGCTTGATTATTTCAATGTAACGTGATATGTTCTAAAACAGCTAGACCCGGCCCTGTGCTTCTTTATGAGCCACTATTCCCTGCATGCCTCAAACCTTGGCAGACATAACTCTGTCTCTCCAGATTGTTCTCTTCTCCACAATTTCACTTGTGGATTACTCATTCTGGAAGACATAGCCTGGAAGTCACTCTTTGTGGAGGCTTACCTGGACTGCCCATGCAGACTCTGCCGCCACCTCCATATAATCCTGTAGCACCCTGGACACAACTTCTTGTGGCGCATTATTCCCACTAGACTAATTGTTTATGTGCATGGTCCCCCACTAGACTGTGTACTCTGGAGGCAGGGCAGTCTCAGTCAGCAGTAGAGAGACAGCGCTGAGTTCACATTCACGAGATAGTCACTGAGATGAATTGATGTAGAAATGAATAATTAATTGAATGAAGCAGTATCAGTCTCTTCCAAATATTATGCAATTGAAGAAATTTAAGGAAGATGATAGATGATGCTGCTTGAAGGTGAAAATCAAATAACTGCCTTTGGAAATTAAAGATGGAAAACATACTCTTTAACATTCAGGTGTCTTTTTGAAACACACTTAAAATTTTGCAAAATGAATTTTTGGCAACAAGCAAATAGTAAAAAAAAAAAAAAGAGAGAGAGACTCTCAGTTTAATTTGCTTGAATCAATGGTGAATTTTAAAACAAATTTTGGTCAAACTGATGATGAACACAGACATATTTCTTTTACGTAGGTAGAATTCCAGATGGTATATTTGTTTCCTAGAGCTGCCATAACAAAGTGCCACAAACTAGGGGGCTTAAGCAACAGTAATTTATTGCCACACAGTTCTGAAAGCTAGAAGAAAAGCAAGTTGTGGGCAGGGTTGGTTCCCTCTGAGGGTTACAAAGGGAATGATCTGTTGCAGACCTCTCTCTTTGGCTTTTAGATGGTCATCTTCTCCCTGTGTTTCTTCATACCATCTTTCCTCTATTAGCTGTGTCATGTCTCTGTCCAAATTTCCTCTTATATAATGACACCAGTCACATTGAATTAGGCTTCATCCTAATGATCTCATTTTTCTTGATGATCTCTGCAAAGACTATTTCTGAATGAGGTCATATTCTGAGGTACTGAGGGTTAGGACTCTAACATATCTTTTTTTTGGAGAGAGAGATAATTCAAGACCCATGGTCTTTAGAAGAAGAAAAGTAAGTATTTGGGAGTCCCTGAACAGGAACAAGGGAGGATAGAGTAGACAGAGAATAGACAACTCCAAATTTAAAAATCAAACCAAAGGGAGAATGTATTCAATTAAGTTGGATTGTGCAAAGGAGGTGGATTGAGGTTTGTTAACTTTGGGTAGAAATAGATATTCAAAGGCTCATTCTTCTCAGTCAATATATAACTCCAGATAGATAGTTTCATAAATATATTTTGTTGGTGAAACATACTGATTTTAACACAGGCTTTTTATGTATTTCCTTTCCTGAAACTACTATAAGGATAGTAGAGAGACAAAAATAAATAAATAAAAACATTAACACAGAGAAATTAAAAGAATATCAGATGCCATAAGCATAGGCAAAAGATGTGAAAAAATATTTGGAAAATGGAAATCAGGTGGATGAACAATAAACTCCAAGGGGCAAAATAATGTGAAACCCAGGTGGGCTTCCCAGTGATGCTCACTAATTCACATAGTGAAACCCTGGAAAGAACTGGGAATTAGAATGCTAGCTGTCTTGGAAGTCAGGTCTTTAAATATCATTTCACAACTCTCAATTTAAATCTCCAGTTCATTACCTGGCCCTAATTTCTAGACTTAAGATAGAAATCTCAACGGCTTCTTTGGCATCTACAATTGAGTATCTTTAAAGATATCTCAAAACTTCACATTTCCAAACAAAGTTCTGATTCTATCCTCTTTAAAACCTTTAATATTTTCATCTCAATCTTCCACAGCTTCTTTTATACTACGGTTTAGGGCAAAACCTTGGAATCAGGGGCTTCTGTGTCTAGGAAAGTAGTGTGGACACACTTTTCCCTATTTTTCCTAAGTTCAATGAAAAACCCTGGACATTATGCATGAAACAAATATAAGAAGACTATGGAAGGTGGAGGAAAGAAAACAGACTGGCTAAGGACCTCAAGACTCAAGGAACAATGTGATTGTAAGTTCTCTGGGTTTTTATTTTTGCTTTATATATCCAAGAGTAGATGCTGAAGAAACTCACACCAGAAAACACCAAAGGTGTAGACAAAAAAGAATACCCTAAGGAAAAGAATACCCTGCTTTCTCAAAGGATGAGAAAATGAGCAGTCTAGCAAGACAGAAAACATTTAGTCAATAACCATTCTATCCAGGCAAACACCACAGAGAAAACTGTCACCCACCCCCACCCACACAAGCAAAGACCTAATGGGGAGCCCAGGCTTCAACATTCATGAGATGTGAGGCGCCCTTCTCTTTGCCTGAAGGGTGGTATTGCAGGAAGCCCAGAAGAGAGTGAGTTTTTTCACATCACTCAGTGGTAAAAAGGCCACCCTCAATACAAATCAGTGGTGACCACATGTGAAGCTAGATCTCCCATACCTGCCCAACACTAATGAGAAATCCATGTCCCTCCCCGCACCAGATGTCAACAGAGGCTGAGTGGGGAAACTGGACATCTAACTCCAATTGGCAGTAATGAGTAATAAGTACCTGTGTTTTCCCTGCCAGATTGGTATCAGAATAAGGAAACTAAAAGAAAAGGGTTAAATAAGCTCTAGAGTTTCTGAAAATAATATGAAAATGTCCAGATTTCGATTAAAAAATCACTCATCATCTGAAGAAACAAACTGAATGATAAAGGACAATCAATAAATAACACTGAGATGGCAAAGATTTTTAAAATTATCTGACAAAGGTTTTAAAGCAGCCATAATTAATTTCAACAAATAATTATAAACATGCTTGAAACAAAACTATAGGAAGCCTCAGCAAAGAAATAGAAGATATAAAGAAGAATAGAATAGAAATTTTAGAATTAAAAAATATAATAACCAAAATTAAAATCTCAATGAATAGTCTCAACTGCAGAATGGAGAAGCCAGAAGGAATCAGGGAACTAGAAGACAGAACAACAGAAATTACAGAATCTGAAAAACAGAAGAAGCAAATGGATGCAAAACTAAAACAAAACAAATGAACAGAGACTCAAGGACATGCGGAATTATAACAAAAGATTTAACACTTGTGTCATGGGTGTCCCAAAGGAGAGAAGAAAGAGAACAGGTCTGAAAACATACTAAAAAAAATAATGGCTGAAAATGTCCCAAATTCATAGAGATGTTTACCTACAGATCAAAAAGCTGAGGAAATCCCAAATAGGATAAACCCAAATAAGTCAATACCAAGACACATCATAATTAAACTTCTGAAAATGAAAGACAAAGTCTTGAAAATTGCTGAAGAAAAACAACACCTTACCTACAAGGTAAAATAATTCAAATAACTAAAGCATTCTCTTCAGAAACTTTAGGTGAATGGGAAGTAACACGGTATTTTTCAAGCACAAAAATATAAGAATTGTCAACCTAGAATTCTATCCTAGGAAAAATATCCCTTTGAAATGAAAGGGAAATCAAGATATTCTCTGAGGGACAAAACTACAGGAACTTTTTGCCAGTAGATTTACTCTGAAAGAATGGCTAAAGTACATTATCTAAATAGAAAAAAATGATAAAAGAAGACATCTTGGAAAATCAGAAAGAAAAAGAAAATATGGTAAACAAAAATATGAGTAAGTGCAATATTCTTTCTTTTTTCATTTGAATTTTCAAAATTGTGTTTAGTGGTTAAATATTATTAAAAATTTATAACACTCTCTGATATGGTTCTATTATATGTAGGGGAATTTTAAAGATAATTATATTATTAATGAAGGCAAGAAAAGGGACAAAAAGGGGAGATAAGTTTTCTATATTTCATGAAAACTAGTAAAACAATGACATCAGTAGACTATAGTAATTATGCATATATAGTATAATACCTTGAGCAACCACTAAAAATGCTATTCAACAAGATATACTCAAAACACTACAGACAGAATGGAATTCCAAAAAAAAGTTCTAGTAACCAGGGAATGTTCTAGTAAGGTAGGAAAATTAAAAGAAAAACGAAACCAGAACAAAAACCAGAACAAACAGAAAACAAAAAACAAATTGGTTGATATAAACCCTAGCCTAACTAATTACAGTAAATGAAAAAGATTAAACATGTATCCATAAGAAAGCCAAATAATAGTGTTGCAAAAAAATGTGAAACTAAAACTGATAGAACTGAAAGGAGATATAGACAAATCCACAATTATAGTTGGAGCCTTTAGCACATGTCTATCAAAAATTAATAGAGTGACCAAACAGAAAATCATCAAGGATGTAGAATAATTCAGCAACACCATCAGCCAATAGGATCTAATTGGCATTTGTTGAACACTTCACCCAACAACAGCAAAATACACATTCCTTTTACATAGTCATAGAATATATAGTAAGATAGACCACATCCTGGACCCTAAAACAAAACTCAACACATATAAAAGAATGAAATCATACAGAGTATATACTTCAACTACAATGGAATCAAATTAGAAATGAATAACAGAAAGAAAAAAATATATCTCCAAATACTTGGGAACTAACCTACACACTACTATATAATCCATGGGTCAAAGAGTAGGTCTAAGGAAAGCAAATATGAAAAAGACTACTTTGACTGAATGAAATAAATACAATACATCAAAATGTATAAGACACAACTAAAGCAGCATTAAGAAGCAAATTTATAGTATGCATTAGACAAGAAGAAATATCTGAAAGCAGTAATCTAAACTCCAAACTCAAGAAGCTAGAAAAATAAGAACAAAATAAACCCAAAGTAAACAGAAGGAAGGAAATAGTACAGAGTAGAAATCAATTAAAAGAAAAACAGACAAAGAATATAGTAGAAAAATACCAATGTAACCAGGTGCTTGTTCTTTTAAAAGTTTGATTAAATCAATAAACCTCTAGCAGGACTGACAAAGAAAAAAATTGGAGAGAAAACACAAATTAACAATATCATAAATTAAGCATGGGACATCACTAGAAACCCTGCAGATATCAAAAGGATCATAAGGGAATACTATGAATAACTCTACACACATACATTTAAATTAGCAAATAGACCGTTTCCTCAAAAAACACAAACTACCACAAAGGAAATAACTTTAGTTTCTTGGAGAAGATGGCAGTAGAGTCAGTGAGTTCCAGTTTGAATGAGTGAGAGTATTGAGAATTTTACATACCTGTAAGTGAATAAGTAAGTGTGTGAGTGGTTGACTGAGTAAAGACTTGGGAGAAAGTGGCCAAGGCTCTCCTGGTGAAGTGGCTGGTGCTGAAGCTGCTCTACTTGGTCCCTAGTGCTTCCTGGGATGAAAAAGCTGAGCACCATTTAAAAAAATCAACAAAGTCTTTCCTGGGAAGAAGTTGCTGGGAGAGATTGCCGGCTTCAGGTTCTGCCTCACTACTGCAGCACCAGGACAGATGCTGGCCGCAAAGCCTGAGGAGGGAGCACAGCCCCTGATCAGGGAAGAATAGAGGGCTGAGCAAACATCAGAAGTGAAAGTCTCTTTCACTGCCATTGAATAACAGAACTAAAGAGAAAAGAAAGAGCTCTGCCATAAATGAGAAAAATCCAACAGAAGACCACAGGTAATTTACAGTGTAACAAAGAGAAAATGCCTGAAAAATCAGACCTTAGATCCCAAACAATGAAAGTAACCAATGACTGACCCCAGAATACAACAGAAATTAGGGAATGAATGTAAAAAGTGAATAAGACTCAAGAAAGACAAGATGAAACACTGAAAGAACTTGTAACAGAGATTTTGGCCATAGAAAATTTTATCCAGGAAATAAATAACAAGATGACAAGCATGGAAAGTAGAGCAGAAGAAAGAATCTTAGAACTTAAAGACCAAAACATAGAATTAACCCGATCTGTAAAAAACATAGCAAGAAAATGCAGAAAGAACAAAGCCTCTAAGAGATGTGCAATTATATCAAGAGGCTGAACCTATGCCTGATTGGTATCCCAGAAGAAGAAAGAGAAATGGAGAACACCTTGGAACAAGTATTCCAGGAGGTTATCCAAGAAAACTTTCCCCATCTCACCAGAGTTGTGACTAGTCAAACACAAGAGATACAGAGAACCCATAAGACATCAAATGGGAAGACCAACCCCTAGACACATAGTAATTCACCTACACAAAGTAGGTGCAAAAGAAAAAAAATCCTAAAGGCAGCAGGAGAGAAAGGTCAAGACTACCTACTGGGGAAAACCAATCAGAATAGCAGCAGACCTATCAGCAGAAACACTACAAGCTAGAAGGGACTGGAGTCCAATTTTCAAAGTCCTCAAAGAAAAACAACTTACACCAAGAATTTCCTACACAGCTGAGCTCAGTATCATCAGTGATGGAGAATTAAAATATTTTCCAGACAGCCAATCCCTAAGAGATTATGCAGCTTCCAGACCAGCTCTACAGGAGACACTTAAGAAGTGTTAAGCACAGAAGAAAGAAAAAAAAAAGGATGACCACACACTTCCCAAGAGAACAGCAGAACACAGGATCAACAGAGAATACATCATGACTGCAAACTTGAAAACACACACATACATCAACCCAAAAGCTAAAAGAAAACAAACAAACAAAGAAAAAACTTTATAAGAGCCTCATGATGGAGATAAACAATCACATTGCAATAATCAGCCTGAACATGAATGGACTAAATGCACCACTGAAAAGACACAGAGTAGAAAACTATAAAAAACTATGACCCAATAATTTACTGTATCCAGAAAACTCATCTTACTATAAGGGATGCGCACAGACTCAAAGTTAGAGGATGGAAAACGAGTTTCCAGGTGAATCACAAAAGAAGACAGGAGTTGCAATCTTAATATCAGACAAAACAACTTTTAAGCTATCAAAAATTTAAAAAGATCCAGAAGGACACTACATAATGATAAAAGTTTCAATCCATCAACAAAAAATATCCTCCCTAAACATATATGCACCCAACAAGATTCTAGCAAATTGGATCCAACAACACATCTTAAAAATCATCTACCATGACTAAGTAGTCTTCATCCCCAGGTCACAGGGCTGGTTCAACATCTGCAAGATCATAAATGTAATTAAATACATCAACAGAAGTAAATGCAAGAACCACATGATTATATCATTAGATGCAGAAAAAGCTTTTGATAAAATCCAGCATCTCTTCTTGGTAAAAACCCTCAAATACCTAGGCATAAAAGGAATATACTGCAAAATAGTAAGTGCCATCTACCATAAACCCACAGCCAGCATATTGCTAAATAGACAGAAACTGGAAACATTTCCCCTGAAAACTAGAACACAACAAGGCTGCCCACTCTCAATCCTCTTGTTCAACATTGTGTTGGAAGTCCTAGCTAGAACAATTAGACAAAAGAAGGAAATCAGGGGTATCCAAATAGGAAAAGAGGAAGTTAAGTTATCCCTCTTTGCTGATGATATGATACTATACCTCAAAACCCAAGAGAATTTGTCAAAAACCTGCTTTCACTGATAAAGGACTTTGGCAAAGTCTCAGCGTACAAAATAAATGTGCAAAAGACAGTTGCATTCTTATATACCAACAACAAGCAGGCAGAGAATCAAATAAAAAGCACAATCCCATTCAAAATAGCCACAACAACAACAACCAAAAAAATGAAATACCTTGGCATCTTCCTAACCAGAAAAGTGAAAGACCTTTACAATGAAAACCACAAAACATTGCTCAAAGAAATCCAAGAAGACACAAACAAATGGAAAAATATTCCATGCTCATGGATGTGAAGATTCAACATTGTTAAAATGTCCATCCCATCCAAGGCAATCTACAGATTCAACGTAATACCCATTAAATTACCAACATCGTTCTTCTCAGA
>CAUYQG010223405.1:0-11612 GCA_963574415.1 Tarsius wallacei | reverse complement strand
GAGATACCACCTAACTCCAGTGAGGATGACTGTCATCAATAACTCAAAAAACAACAGATGCTGGAGAGGATGTGGGGAAAAGGGAATACTTCTACACTGTTGGTGGGAGTGTAAACTAGTATAGCCTCTGTGAAAAACAGTGTGGCAATTCCTAAAAGATCTAAAAATCGACTTTCCATCCGACCCCGCAATTCCCCTACTGGGAATATACCCAGAGGAACGCAAATCACTCTATGAAAAAGATACCTGCACACATATGTTTACTGCAGCATTGTTCACAATAGCAAAAACATGGAACCAACCATGCTGCCCATCGAAAGAAGACTGAATTAAAAAAATGTGGTGCATACACATGATGGAATATTACACAGTCATAAAAGACACAATAATGAACTTCACAGCAACCTGAACGGACTTAGAGTCTATAATACTGAGCGATCTATCACAGAAACAAAGAACTGAGTATCACATGTTCTCACTCATAAGCGGACCTTGAACAATTATGGTAATACAATATGAAAGGGATTGGCAGTAGTGGGAAACTGTGAGGGTCGGGGGGGGGGATTCACAGGAGTGGGAAACTGCCAAGGCAGAGGGGCCACACCTCATCAACAAGGGTACCTGCACAATGAACATTTGTATACCTAACCCTGAATTGTACCCCACATCTTTAAAATAAAAAAAAAATTTTTTTTTAAAAGCTGCCTTGAGTTATGAAAGCAGGAGTCTGGCCTAACTATGCAAGCCTCAGTATGGGTTCATTCTATATCACTCTCACAACCTCCAAGAGAAAAACATACCTCATGCCCATCAGCAAAAGCAGCAATACACGGAAACGAATAGACCCTGCAAAACACCTCACAATTAAAAAATATGAATGGAGTTTAAACACACCTACAGATGTTCTGCAACAAGCATTTATAACCAGGGACTGCCACTAAGTTTCCTTGTACAGAGTATGGTAGGGGGTTTCAAACCTGCAAATGGAGATCTACTGTGGGTAGATTTCAACTCTCCATCTGGCAGTCTGTAAGCTAGGCTTACTGGTACTCAACCTTAGCTCAGTTACTTGGCAAGATTCCCCCCTCAAAAGGAGTGAATTCAGCAAATATTGTCTCAGCAACGACAACTTCCATAATATGCCTATCCCCAGTGATCTCAAGTCTGTAAGAAACTGCTCTTTATAAAATCTGTAGACTTTCCAAAGGATATAGTGCTAAAAAATCCCAAATTGTAAATAAATATGCTAAAAACTGATAGAGATAATGTTTATGCACACTCAAGTGAATGACTAGGCCAACAAGATCTGATCTTCCTAGTTTTCTACTCAGTGGACAGTAGTGCTCAAAAAATAATATATCTATCTTCTTGAGAAAATAAAACAGATCCTCAACTGTCCTTTTAACATATTAGACATTTTCAGAATACAACTAGTCAATAAAATAATGCTCAGAGAGACATCTTACCTTCTTTGGTCACCAAGTTTGTTGTTTAGGTGATTGAGAAACCATCTACTGCCCTTCAAAGCAAATAATGCAAACTCTTATTTTAAAAAAAAAAATCAAGATGTCTTGTTTAATACTATTCTGACCAGCATATAGAGTACAGTGTTTGCTTCTGAATGTACAAAATGCAGTAATGTCACGACACTTCACAAAGATTCCTTATATAACAATGCTTTGTTAACAACATTTTGTGCCCAAGAGGAGCCTCTAGGCACATGTTTCTGGAAGCACTGTCCCCCAGCCACTAGATTTCAGCTGAGGAATACTTAGGTCTTCAAAAGTTATGTGTATGGTTATGTTTCACTGAGTTAGAAGAGTAAGCGAAAGAAATACATCTTACCAGATTATAATACTTGACTAACACATTGGGCATCTACTTCCATAGCACCTGCCCAGTACAAACCAACCACAAACCCATACAATTTATCACTTTTGGGTTTATCTGGATATATTACCCACTGTCAATTTTCCTATTTGGGAGTTCTCTATCCTCCTTCTCTCTGGGTTCTCTCTCCTGGCATAGGTTCTGTGAACAAAGACTATTACTAGAGTTCTAACCAGCAGGTATCAGGAAGGTAATTTTGTTGCCACCAACATTTTTTTTTTTTTTTTTTAAGAGACAGGGTCTCCCACTGCTGCCCAGGCTGAAGGGAAACGACAATCATAGCTCACTGCAGCCTCAGGCTCTGGGCTCAAGTGATCCTCCAGCCTCAGTCTCCCGAATAGCTGGGATTACAGACAGGATCTTATTATGTTGCCCAGGCTGGTCCTGAACTCCTGGCCTCAAGTGATCCCCCCACTTGGCCTCCCAAAGTGCTGGGATTATAAGCATGGGCCACTATGTCCAGCCTATTGCCTCCAGCATTCTAAAGGCAAAGAGACACAGCTCTAGCCTTTCGCTCTTCTTTGTTAGCAAAGATTGATGTTGTAGTCAAATGCTCCGCAAACTTTACATCCAGCACTAAATAGACATCAGCAGGGTAAGCCTTTCATCTAAAAGCAGTTTGAGGCCAAGCGTGGTGGCTCAAACCTCAGCACTTTGGGAGAACTGCTTGAGCCCAGGAGTTTAAGACCAGTCTGGGCAACAAAACAAAATCCTGTCTGTAATCCCAGCTACTCGGGAGACTGAGGTGGAAGGATTGCCTGAGTCCATGAGGTCAAGGCTGCAGTGAGCCATGATCATGCCACTGTACTCCAGCCTGAGTGACAGAGCAAGACCCTGACTCAAAAATAAATAAATAAAATCAAAGCAATTCAGTTGAGAAGTTGATGGCTCTGGGCAGGGGGTGGGGAGAGAATCATTTTGGAAGCAAAATAATTACTTTTCTCCTATTTTCATCAATGTCCCTGCAAATGAGGGAATGACATAGAGGAGAAAGGAAATTAACATCTGAGTGTCTACAACAGCCCGGGGCCTTCCAGATTCTCTCATTTAGTTTTCATGATTTTGAAGTGACTTATTCCCATTTTATAGATGAGGGCACTCAGGCTTCACAAGTCAACTACTTTGTCAAAATGCATACATCACATAAGCTGTGTTGGAGGGAGGGAAAACTCAGTTCCGAGATAGAGTTCAAGCCCAAGCTTGGGATAGCCCCAAAGCTTATGGTCTTTCCATTTATATCATACTGAATCTTAGCTAAACAACTACAATGTACAACTACAAAAAAAAAAAAAAAAATCAGTTCCAGAGTTAGCATTTTGCTGTAAGAAATTCCACCTGAGAAAAAAAGCATTGTGTCATATTTTGACAGTTGGCTCAGAATCTTAGATAATATAACGGTCCTGATTAAATACAATGCTAATTTCACTGCAGTTTTTACCAGAAAGGCTTTGTTAATATGATCACTGTTGCTAAGAATCTTGCCTTTTCCTAAAACAGCCTAACCTTCATTTTGAGAACTTTTTTTAAGAGAAAAAATGTTTCAGCTATTTTAGGATGAAGGTAGATATACAACAAAGCTTAAGCTATTTTTGTGCTACTAAAAGACACAATCACAGCAAACCCAGGTTTCTGAGAAGACACTGAAAACTATTACTTCTCCAAATTGTAGAGGCTGGTTGGCTCAAAACACAATCACTCCATAACATTCCTCTTTCCCTAGAACATGCCAGGCCCATTCTAGCCTCCTGCCATGAAAGCAGTTGCCCATTGCAAGGCTAAAATGCTCTCATTTCTTCCCCAATTCTCCCCACCCCTCAAGGTTAACTGAAAATTGTTCACCCCAAGACATTTTCTTTGACTGAATCCATCAAATTCACATAGTTCTGTCTCCAATTCAAGTTACCTATAAAGAAGTCCCATCTGTATACTGTTCTTCAAATTGTTTTGCTTAAATGGGAGACAGGAAGTTAAGAATGGCAATCTAATCACACTTAGGAGAAAAAAGAAAAATCCTCCCCTAAGACCAAGGCACAAGAAACTATGGAGAGGATGCCTAATATGTATTGGCTAAGCAGAAATCTGTATGACCAGGAATCTCACCGTGTCAAATTCTTGATCCTTAATTTTTTTGAAAGCTTCAGCAATGGCATCATCATCAAACCACTGATGGACAAGGTCATCCCTTGATTTTCTAATCGTCAGTCTACATAAGGCTTCAGAAATAGCAACCTGCTGGTCATAATCTAAAGATTTAAAACATGGTAGACAGATAATTCTATGCACAAGGCAAAAGAAAAAAATCAGTTTCAGAGTTAGCATTTGTTCTAAGAAATTCCATCTGAGAAGACTAGCATTTTGTCTTACAATCATAAGCAGCAAGATGTATCCTGGAGTCATTATCATCATGTAAACTCAATATTTGAGACATATTAGGAGAAAAACCTAAAAGGCTGGCATATAACAACTTTTAAAATAATATTTATGGGTTTTATATTTTAGCTATATTAAAATAGTCATTCAAAAGCAGATCAGACAGCCTTAAAAATATTTCTACAAGACTAAAACTCCAAAATAAATTGTGATATTACAAACAGATATATTAAAACAACACGCATCAACATATTTATATTTCAAATAATTTTAAGGATAAAAAGGAAGTCAAAACCCAATACGATGCCATTTATATAATGCGTTTAAAATCCACAAAATAATAATATACTTTGCTTATAAATGCATACAGTATAAGCAGAAAAATATGCTTGGAAATGAAAAACAAAACCAAATCAGTAGTGTAAAATGAGACAAGGGACAGGAACACCGGGGACTTTATCTGTGACTGATTTCTTTTATTTAAAAAAAAACTTGAAGCAAATGTGGCAAAATGCTAAAGTTTGATAAAGGTGGCTGGTGAGTAAGTGAATAGTTACCAATTATTCTTTATTGTTTTCAGCATGCTAAAAACTCTCAAATAAAATTCTAATTTCCATTTTCAATTTGACTGTAATTTATTTACCATAGTTCTAAGATGCCAACCTCCCCAGTGTCAAATATTCAATATTTTAATATTTAAAATTCTAAATATTTCTTACCACCCACAGTCAAGATTGTCCTTGCAAGGTCTTTCCTGAAACATTTAGATAAATTACATTAAACTGAAGTAAAAATTGAGAGGTTAATCTATATTATACTGGCATTAAGATAAGCTTTTGTAGCTATTTCAAATTCAGCATTAGAATTTCCTCTATGTCAATAATACATTTTTATGGAAAAACTTTAAGTTTACATATTAATAACCTAGATGTACTTTTTTTTTTTTTTTTTTCCTGAGACAGGGTCTCACTCGGTATCTATCCCAGGCAGGAGTCCAGTGGTACAATTGTGGTTACTGCAGCCTTGACCTTCTGGACCCACATAATCTTCCTATCTCAGCCTCACAAGTAACTGGGACTACAGGTGTGTGCCACTATACCCAGCTAATTTTTAAAAATTTTTTGTAGAGATGAGGTCTGACTATGCTGCCCAAGCTGGTCTTGAACTCCTGGGCTCAAGTAATCCTCCCTCCTTAGCTTCCCAAAGTGCTGGGATTACAGGCATAAGCTCACATTATATATTTATTTAGAATTTCAACTAAATGCTAGCAAGTGTGACACTGAACTTTTTCAATGCCTGAAGCAACACCCATTTTAAAGAACAGATTTGTTAAAAAAATTCTGTAACAGTTCAGTTTCTCCTAGTAAGCTGATTTGTTATTAAATAGAGCCTTAAAACACTATCACTGAGAGTTCTGCTTAATTTTATGCTTGCACATTTTACCTTCTAGAACTTCTCCAGACTTTCTAGAACATACAGACAATAAGGTAGTATGACCACAGCATTAGTTTGAAAACTTAGGAGAAAACATTAACTGTTCTCCAAATCTAAATACACCACTGAGACTAGTGATTTTACGAATGTGTTCAATAAAACAAAAATTTTAAGAAAAAATTCAGTGGAAAAACTTCATTCTGCAAAGACTAGTTAAATGGACAAGCATGATGCCAATGAGCTCCCTGCTTACCAATTAACCTCTCTCAGGCCCTATACTTTGGCTGCAGGCCACATTAATTATGTGCCACAATCATGTCCTTCAAGCTGATGAGTGGTCAGCACAGTCACAGGATTAGGTTCAAATTTCAAAATAGGGTGCTAGTTTTGTTGTTTCTATGGTCACCATTACAACCTTACCTCTAAATTTCACATCCCAAGAACCAGAAACAGAGACTCTGGTTCACCAAAAACCACAAAATCCATTACTTGAAAAGCAACATAAATTCCAGGCCCTAATGGTTAGCCAATAACTGGTAACCTTGTGGTATTTACTTTTCACCAGGTAATGTGCTCATCATCTAAATGGATTGCTTAATTCTTAAGCAGGTATTATCACTGACTTTGCCTTATAGGCAAGCAAACTGAGGTGCTGTAAGATTAAGGCTGTACTCATGAACATCCAGTCTAAGTGGAAAAACTAGGATTTGAGGCTCTAGGGTCTATACTCTTAAACAATCTTCCATGAGTCACTAATTTGGTTCACATTCACAATGAAAAAAGAATCAACAGCTTGAGAAGGCACTTTGCATCACAAGTCTGATGCAAAAAACAAAATACCTCATACTATCCAAAAGAATCTAGCAAAATCTACCTTTTTTCCTCACCCGGCTTCACTGCCTAGCACAATGCCTGATACATAAGAGGTGCTGTGGGGAGGTGGGATTGGCAGTAGTGGGAAACTGCCTGGGGAAGGGGGGGCACACCTCATCAACAAGGGTACCTGCACAATGAATATCTGTATACCTGACCCTGAACTGTACCCCACAATTTTAAAATTAAAAATTTAAAGGTGAAAAAAAAGAAAGAGGTGCCAAAACATTTCCTGAAGGGAGGAATAAAGTAATCAGATCTAAGAGATTTTACCCTTACCACACCACGTAATGTGTACAGAGTCACTTACATAAGACAACACATGCCATCTGACTGAGGGAATTTTTTTCGCTCTTCCCGTGGTACAGTGTTCAAAATGCAGTTCAGAGTTCTCAAAGCCTTTTTGGAATTGGAGAAGAAATTAATGGATGAGAAACAAAATGGAGACCTACGCACAACCTTCTTTAAGGTTGCTGGAGCCACTGTTATCTGTTTTGCTATTTGCAACTCACCTCCTGTTGAATCAAATGATTTATAGTCTCTTCTGTCACCAGGAATCCTAAGCTAAATAGGAAGTGATCCAGCATCTGAATTTTTCCTGAAAGCATAATTTTCAATAAGAATCAAATTTATGCTAAAAGAGGAAAAAGAAAGAAAGAAAGAAAGGAAATGACTCCTACACAGCAGGATGAGGCAAAGATAGAAAGAGCCATGGGAGCAGTAAGCAATTCAGAAATGATACAATCTGATCAGGACAAATTACAGGCTGCTTCGAGTTATAGAAACTTCCAGACCACAACACTACATTACACAGTTGACATGACACAGCTACCCACTAAGGGAAATAGCAGCACAAGCAAAGTGTGACTATTCATGATGATCATCATACCTTAAGCAAAGCTACTTTTTTGTCCAAACTCAGAAATGTGCAAAGGCAGCACCTACAGTTTCCAGGTGTTTCCATGTATCTCTTACACTTGTGCATTTTATAAAAATAAAAATTTTATGATGTCTTGCACTAACGGAAAAGCAGGAATTTTTAAATTAAGTGTCGCCCTTTATTAAATGGTATAATCACAGAAATTTCTTTATTTTTTAAAGATGTGGGGTACTATTCAGGGTTAAGTATACAGACGTTGATTATGCAGGCACCCTTGTTGATGGGGTATGCCCCTCCCTCCCCTAGCAGTTTTCCTCAACTGCCAGTCCCATCCCCTCCCTCCCCTGGCAGTTTCCCACTACTGCCAGTCCCTTTCTTATGGTATTATGATCATTGTTCAAGGTCTGCTTATGAGCAAGAACATATAATACTCTGTTCTTTGCTTCTGTGATAGATCACTGAGTATGATCAACTCTAAATCCATCCAAGTTGCTTCATAGTCCATATGTTTGTCCTTCTTTATGGCGGCATAATATTCCATTGCGTACATGTACCACATTTTTTTTTAATACAGTCCAGCTTCGATGGGCAGCATGGCTGGTTCCATGTTCTTGCTACTGTGACTAGAGCTGCAACAAACATACGTGTACAGGTAACTTTTTTGTAGAATGATTTGAGTTCCTCTGGAAATATTCCCAACAGGGGATTCGCTGGGTCATATGGAAGTCAATTTCTAGTTCTTTCAGAAATCGCCACACTGTCTTCCAAAGAGGTTGCACTAGTTTGCATTCCCACCAGCAGTGTGGAAGTGTTCCTTTTTCTCCACATCCTCGCCAGCATCTGTTGCTGTTTGTTTTATTAATGATGGCCATTCTTACTGGGGTTAGGTGGTATCTCAGTGTGGTTTCGATTTGCATTTCTCTGATGATTAGTGAGGCTAGCACTTTTTCATGTGTCTGTTGGCTGCCTGTATATCTTCTTTTGAGAAGTGTCTGTTCAAGTCTTTTGCCCACTTTTTAATGGGACTATTTGTTTTTTCCCTTTCAGCACATTTGAGTTCCTTGTAGATCCTAGATGTTAGGGCTTTGTTGGATATACAGTTGGCAAATATTTTTCCCCATTCTGTGGGCTGTCTCCCTGCTCTCTTGATGGTTTATTTTGCTTTGCAGAAGCTCATCAGTATGATGAGTTCCCACTTGTCTATGTTATTTCTTATGGCATGGGCACTTAGGGTTCTGATCAGAAATTGGTTGCCAGTTCCAATTTCCATAAGGGTGTCTCCTGCGTTTTCTAAAGTTCTTACAGTTGAAGGCTTTACCTTTAGGTCTTTGATCCATTTAGAGTTAATTTTTGTGTATGGGGATAGGTAGGGTTCCTGTTTCAATCTTCTGCATGATAATCACAGAAATTTCAACAGTTAATTTATAGTCAGTACATAATAAGAAAAATGGAGTCTGTGGTACTATTTTATGCTTATAAAAAATAAATTATTATATTTATGTATATTAAGTTATGAAATGGCAGTATACACTGTAAAAACTCATAGTAAGGTCATAGCATAACCTTGATAGATTCAGATATACAAATTTGATACGTTAATTATTTATCACACATTGTATACTTTGTAACTCCCATATAACTTGTAAAATTGTAGAAACCCAAACTAGGAAATAGAAACACACAAAAAAACTCCTCTTTAGTCCAAACAAGCCACATTGATACTGCTGGATGATCTCTAGAAACCAGAAATTTGACAAGGAGCTGTGCCAACTTGCTCACCAGCTTAAAACTTGAAGGAAAGATTCTAAGAGAGCCCGAAGGGGGGGGCATGGGCAGGTGCAGTGTGGAATTCTTCGTGCCCTTTGTTAATTAGCAATACCAGGTGCCATCAGTTTTCATTTTAAGAGTAGTAAGAGAAACAAACTGCATATGGCCCTAAGAAAGAGGAAAGAGGAGCATGGTAACTCAAGACATCGCAGAAAAGCACCTTTTGAAAAATGCTTAATTCTGGAAACTTAATTTAGAGAACCACCTGATTCATCTTTTCAAAAACTCAAAAAGAGCATGAATTCTATGAAATGAGAAATTAGATTTGTAAGAGATGGCAATAGTCTAAGATAAAAATATACATCAACAAGAAAGAAACATGCGTTATGAAAATCAAAACCATTCTAGATATTTCAACCTGAGGGAATTTAATACAGGGAATTAGGTACAAAGATGATGAGAGTTGGAAAGCCAAACCCAGAATAGTGAGGCAGCCTAGAGATTAATACTAGCAGGGAGCCACTCTCCCCCAACCCCTGCAAGTGGAAGGTCACAGGAAGGAAGTGGCATTACCATTTCCCAGGAATCAATGCCACCTAACAAAAGCTACAACCACAAGTGGGGGGCCAGAACCCCAGGAACTATGCAGCCACTACTGGAGATGGTGGCCCAGCAGAAGGGAGAAGGAGAAAAGTCCTATTTTCTCCCACCTACTTCCTGTTTTTCACTAGTGTTTCCATTGACAAAAAAGCTAGAAGTCTACTAGTTGGCAAGAATGCCTAGGAAAAATAGTACTGTGCAGTACAAAGGAGAGGTGGAGAGACAGAGAGAGGCGGGGGGGGGGGAATGGAGCTGAGAGCAGAGGCCGATCACCACCATCCACAGGTTTCAAAGATGTGATTGCAAAATTGAGGATTATAGTAAAACCAACAAGAGCACAATTAGTTAAAGCAATAATTTCCAAGAAAAACTTGAGAACTGCTGTCAAAATGCGGTAGAAAAAATGAGTGAGAAAAAGACACCTATGGATGCAAAAACAAAGATGTAACAGATGAATAACAATCTTACAAAGAGAGGCAAACAGAAAGTAACCATGGACTTCTTGGTGGCCTCCCCCACCATCCTTTCCCTCCTCCTCTGTTATGGATGCAGCAGTCACGATATTTGGGGTGGCTACTGATTAGCTGAAATTATGGGGCACCCCGTTCATTTTTTCACAATGACTCGTTCACTTAAGGGCACAGCATTCAATCAGAGCAAAGATAGGGCTTTTGTGGGCTGGTGAGGAAAGTGAACGTTTCTCCTCCGGATGCAAACCAGAAAGCACAAAGCTCGAGTTGCTGGCATTCTCTTTCAACTATCAGGGGAAACCAACTTGGGAGCAAAGACTAGACTCTGAGGAAGACGACTGAGAGAACTGTAGAGAAACGGAGCAGAATCACTTCATTTCCAAATTGCCTGTCTCGGGACTTATTTCCCACTACAAATAGGACTTTTTCTTTGTCACTATGAAAAGACTGAAATTTAAACAGATTCCTGGACTGGTGGTTCACATCCATCAGCTCAACTTTAGCACTTGTCTCGTCCCCAGTAGCTTTTTCAGAGCTATTTCCCCATGCAGCTCCATGAGTTTTCCCAATTCAGACTTGGGCTTCAGCAGTTTTACTTTTACTTTTCTAACAAAGACATCACAAAGAGGATAAATAGATTGGCAAGCCTTTTCTATGTCTTTTCCAATACTGTCCAGAATCAACTTATTGGCCACCTCTTTCGAGTCATTTATCTGTACTTCTCAGGTCACGATTTCCATCATCTTCTTCTGGATTTGGCAGACCTGTTGGTGCTGAGCATAAGAGATCGTCTGTATCTGATTGTTGCAGTTCTGGTAAAAGCAACACCCAACAGAGGGAGCAAACAACCATAGATAGTTTTGGCATCCACATGAGCTTCAGTCTGCCATTTTTGGGCCATGGAGCACATTTTGCCATGGGTGAGCTCCATGCCATGGGAGTTAGGCAGTTTTTGCCCTGAACGTCTTCAGTAATTCACTTAAGTTTTCTAAATGCAACTTCATCATTCTGCAGATCAGCAAGACTCACTTCAAACACATGACGCTTCAGGTATCAGATGCAATTTTGGTTTCTTGAGTCCTGGTGACTAGTGTTACTTCAATATTTCTTTTTCTTGCTTTTATGCAATATAACTCTTGGGCTGGGTGCAGTGGCTCACATCTGTAATCCTAGAACTTTGGGTGAGTATTGCTTGAATCCAGGAGTTCAAGACCAGCCTGGGCAACATAGTGAGAACTCACCCCTCAGAAAATTAAAAAAAAAAATAACTGGGCATGGTGGTATGTGCCTGCAGTCCCAGCTACTTGGGAGGCTGAGGTGGAAGGATT
>CAUYQG010223404.1:0-17038 GCA_963574415.1 Tarsius wallacei | reverse complement strand
ATGACAGGAGTTGTTGACTTTTGCTGCCCTGTGAGGCTCTAAGTTACTAGTGAAATAACTGATAAAACATGTAAAATGATTGCAATAACTTGCTTGACATAAGTAACTCCATTTTGTTGAAATCCTCCATCTTAGCTGTCTACCTGACCTAAAAATGACCCCCTTATTGTATATGTGTAATTGCTGTAACGTTTCCATGACCACAGACCCACAGCTGCATTCCCCTGAGCTGACCATGCTGACCGTTCTTGCTGGCCATTGAAAACTCCCTAATCGCAAGTTCTGTGTAATTGTATGCCTTGTTAACTGAAATCCAAGAGATTGTTCCTTTTGTTTTTAGTTCCTTGTACCCTCACCCCCTGCTATGTAGCCCACTTTCAGTTTTTGCCTTTAAAAGCTTGTTGCAAACTTCACTTAAGTGTCAAGAGTCTCCTTGGCGTGAGCCTACTCTTGACCCACACGTTAATAAAGGGCTCATAATTCACACTTGGCATGCTGGCATGTCTCCTTCTTGCACTTCAGTTATAACACTTACTGATGCTGTGCCCCCCCGCCCCCGGCAGTGCCCCACTACTGCCAATCCCTTTCTTTTAGTATTATAATATTATAATAATGTTCACCATCTGCATATCACTTCTTTTCTTTTTTTTTTCTGGAGACATTTCTCCCCATACTAGCTACTTCAGTTGGAGTTGACCCTGCCCCAGTGTCATTTACTATATTTTATCTCCATGAGTGATTTTTGTTTCTGAGCTGAAGGAGACAAAAGGCATAAGTTGACAAGGTCCTTATGTCTTAAAAAACCCACAAGCTTGACAAGGTCCTTGTGTTCCTGGCCTGGCTCCAACAGGAGTTTGGCCAGTATCTCCTTCCCTCAATGTTTGCCCCTGGGAATGTTGATTTAGTAGAATTCAGGTGGTGTGACCTCTAGTCTGCGTAGGCTGGATGTAGCCTGCTTTGATAATAACTTTACTCAGAACTTCAAAGAACACAGATGTTAGTGGTTTTGCTCCGACTCACAAAAAACAGAGACATCAGTGTTGTAGTAAGCTTGCCAAGAAAGTCATAAACATTAACTTTTTTCCAGCTGATGCTAGCATTAAAATATTTCTTATTTATGTAGTTTTGCCCTATATAAAAAAACATGCTGTGAGAGTAAACTTGCTCTCACCTATTGAGGTGAGAGACCTCCCAACCCCACGGTTCTTTGTCTTTCTTTTCTCATTCCCTCCCCCCTCCTCTGGTCCTGTTCTACAGAGGCTGGACCTCTGCACTGAACTTGGCACAAGACTCAGGTCAGTCTGATCAAAATACAACTCAAGATTTGTGCTGGTCCTGCAGAGGGAAGACGGGCTCCTTTTCTGTTGTACTTGACGCTGGTAGGATGTAGGCTGGGATCTGCCAAGAGGCCGCTGGAGGGAGCATGTCTGGAATAAAACACATGCAGAGACAAGAAGGTTCGTGAGATGAAGGGAAACTTTGGAGTCTGATGTCATTGTTAGAATATCTGGACTTTTTGAGCCCATGTTATTAGAGATAAATCAATTCCAATTTTAACTTAATCAATTTTGACTTTGATTTTTTTTTTACATACAACTAATACTAACTATTAAAGAAACCATCTGAATCCTAAATTCAGCCCATGCCTGACTCATCCTCTTTCCTGTCTCTTAAATAGCCCCAACCCATGGCATTTGCTCAGGTGAGCATGACCAGAGTGTGGAGTTGGTGTTCACTCTTCAGCTTCATTTCTGTCCCTGAGAGTCATGGTCTTCCTACTTCACACTTCTCTCAGAATATTTTTCTGCTTTTCTTCCTCCCTTCCTTCCTTCAAATATCTATGTAGTAGGTCCAGTGCTGAGATCCAAGCATGGAAGATATAGAAGACAATATCCTATCTTCAAGGACCTTATAATGTGGTAAGGCTTCTTCGATGGTGTGTTAATAAGCTGTTTTAATCAATTTGCATATGGTATTTAACAATATAGCACAATCTGGGTGGCTTAAACAACAGACATTTATTGCTCTCAGTTCTGAGGCTGAGGAGTTCAAGATCAAGGCACCAGCAGATTTGGTGTTTGGTGAAGGTCTGCTTGTGCTTTTGCAGACATCTTCCTTCTTGTTGGGTTCTCACATGATGAAGAGAGTTCTCACAACTCTTTCTCTTTTTGTAAGGGCATAAATCCCATCATGGAGGCCCCACCCTTATGTGACTTTATCTAACCCTAATTACCTGCTGAAGACCCTACTTCCAAATGCCATCATATTGGGGCTTAACGCTTCCACATATAAATTTGGGGAAATACATATATTCAGTCCATAGAATAATTCTTTTTTAAAGGATATTTTCTCCTCTTATTCACTGTTGATAGGAAAATATATCAGAACAAACTTCTAGGAAATAATTTAGCAGTATCTGTTAGCAGTTATATTGTATATTTCTTTTGATTCAAAAATGTCACATTTAGGAATTTATCCTTCAAATACATTTGCATGGATATATAAATATATTTGTACAAGAATTTCTATTTTGGAATTATTTAAATTCCAAACAATTGCATGAATAGAAAACATAAAGCAATCTACATTTGTACCATTAGATCTGATAAAATAAATTATGATACAAAACATATTATATAATATATATAATTACTTAAGAATATAAAATATTAAGTATATAATTATATAATGAACTATAATAATTATATGGTGATATATAACTGTTTAAAGTGATGAGGAAGGCCTATATATGCTAATAGAAAAAATAAACAATATAGAATTAATCAAATACATTATAAAGGCATATGTATAGCATTATCTCATTTGTGAAAAAAATCCGTAATGCATATTAAAAATTTTCTGGAAAGATATATGACAGCTGTTTCCCATATTACTTTTTAGTAGCTGATTTGAAATAGAAAAGGGGATATCTACTTTTGTAAGACTCACACAAAACAATTTAATTTGAAACAATTAGAATACTTTCTGAATATAGGTTGACACTTTCCTTTTTAGAAAACTCATGCAAAATCCTTAACTAATAATATATGAAGATATCAAAATAATTTATTACAAATGTAGAAGAAATATTTTCACACAAGTAGTGTCTGGTGTAGCCATAATTTTAACCTGATTCTCCCTCCAAAGACCTCACTCTTATGGTTACCTGACTTACATATAGTTTGCCTTATGAATGCCTATTTTCTTTGACCCAACTTGCTGAATTGAGCCTCTTTGGCTAGAAACCGGCACCATAATTATTCTTACCAGAGCTTATCAGCTACTGGAAGACATTCTCATGTCCATGGACTCCAGCTAGGTCTAGGTCCAGTCCAAGATGTCCAACCAGCTTCAGGAAGCACTAAACAAAAGAGGGCTGGGATCACAAAAGAATTGAAAGCATGATCTCAAAAAGATATATGTACACCCATGGTCATAACAAAAGTCATAATAGCCAAAAGGTGGAAGCAGCCCAAGTGGCCTTTGACAGATGAATGGATGCACCAAATGTGGTCTATCCTTGCAATGGAGTATTATTCAACCTTAAAAAGACAGAAAATTTGGACAGTTGGTACAACATGGCAAACCTTGAGAACTTAGTGCTAAGAGAAATAAGCCAATCACAGAAGGACAAATCCTGTAGGATTCCATGTATATGAAATATCTAAAGTAGTCATATCCATAGAGATGGAAAGTAGAATGGTGGTTGTCCAGGTTTGGGAGTGGGAAGCTTGGGGAGTTATTGTTTAGTGGGTACAGAGCTTCAGTTTTGCAAGATAAAAATAATTCTGGAGATGGATGGTGGGGTGATGATTGGCGAACAATGTGAATATACTAATGCCCCCTAAATGTACACTTAAAATTAGTAAGGTGGTAAATTTTATGTTATGTGTGTTTTACCACATTAAACAATGCTCAACCTGTAATCCCAGCACTCTGGGAGGCTGAGGTGAATGGATTGTCTGAGCCTGTGGGTTCAAGACCAGCCTGGGCAACTTGGCAAGACCTCGTCTCTACAATAAGTAAAAAATTAACTGGGTGTGGTAGCACAGGCCTATAGTTCCGGCTACTTGAAAGGCTGAGGTGGAAGAATTGCCGGCGCCCAGCAGGAAACATTGGGGTGGCTGTGAGCATGCCACTGCACTCCAGCTTGGGTGATGGAATGAGACTCCAACTCAAAAAAAAAAAAAAACCCCATAAAGAAAAAAAAGTAAGGTGATTTGGGCCAGTGATAAAGGAAGCTCGTGGTAGTTTCTCCAAGTAATTCAACCTCAGATGGTTAATTCTATTTCTCCAGGAGAAAGGAGATGGGGGAGAGATTAGAATAAGCCAAGATACAGAAGTCTGACATTGACTGAGGTGTTCCAGGCATGGTGAGGAACCTGGACCGGTGGATAATAATAGCACGTTAAGCGAAAAACCTAGCTTTCATCCATATAGTATCATACTAAGAAATTGTGAATTTGTACAGAAGTATAAAGGAGTGTCTATTTTTAAATCTTGCACATGACCTAGTGTGTGCCTGCATGTATGGAGTATTTCTTAACTTGTGCTGGATGGAGGTGATCTTAGAAGCTTTCATGAACATTTGTATTGGTTACCATACCCTCCAGAAAGTGTCCTATAAACCACCACACTGGACTAACCTTCCTCTCTTCTTTCTCAATCTCTGGCTCTCGTTTATTTCCATATCTGCCTTTCCTGCAGACCTTGGAAGCAGGAATATCTGACTTATTTTTATGTTCTCAGCACACATAATATATTCTAGCTCACAGTATGGTATTAGTGCATGCTTATCAATATGGCCTAAAAATGGATTCCAAATTAGGAATGCCTTTGCCTTATTCTCTTAAGCCCAATAGAGACTCAGAAAAAAATATTTTCCATCTGTTCTTTAATCCCACAGAGATTAGGGGAGGTCTTAGAGATCCCTTGCTCTGGTTTAAGCTGACTTCTCTGTTTGCCTCCTGTCTGTGAGGACAGAAGCGAGATGTTAGTGCCCAGATAACACCCAGAAAATGCAGTGGGTAGAGTGAGGAGGGTCTGGGGAGGACTCTCAGTTCAGGACCAAAGACAGCTCTGCCCAGCCTGGCGTGAGCTCAAGGAGATGACCCCGTCTTCTGGCGGCTGGATCTTCTGGTTCCACTTCTGAAAATTCTGTCCCTGAGTAGGTACTCAGACCATTTGTTCACTGCCCAGAGACCTCAAGGAAGGAAGAAGGTGGCCGTATCCATTTTGATAGACCTGTCTTAGAGCTATTCAGGTAAGAACACCGGAAGGCTCATTTGTGGGGGTGATGACGGAAGGGAAGGTCAAGATGAGAAGAAAGGGAAGCACATCTACTCTGGGTTCGGCGTCTTGTTGAGCGCTATCCCTGTGTGTCATCTCCATAACTTTCCCGATGCTCCTATGATGTAGTTGTAGATACAGTTCTTAGTTTACAGATGGAGAAACTGAAGGTTAGTAAGTATAAGTTTTAAAAACGCTTGGTTTCATAGTATTAATCAGTGGAGGTTTGAGTCCAGGCCCCTATGATACTAATGCCTGGATTATTTCTACCAAACCTAGACTTCTTTCAGGGATGATTGAACAGGAATGTCTGGGTTGGGAGTTTAAAACATAGCTTGTTGGCCAGGCACAGTGGCTCACACTTATAATCCCAGCACTTTGGGAGGCCGAGGTGAGAGGATTGCCTGAGTCCATGGGTTCGAGACCAGCCTGGGCAACTTGATGAGATCTCATCTCTACAATAGATCAAAAAATTAGCCAGGCATGGTGGCACGTGCCTGTAGTTCCAGCTACTTGGAAGGCTGAGGTGGAAGGATCGCCTGAGCCCAGCAGGTCGAGGCTGCGGTAGCCGGGAGCATGCCACTGCCCTCCAGTCTGGGTGACAGAGTGAGACTTCAACTCAAAAAAACAAACAAACAAAAAAAACCCCCAGAAAACATAGCTTGGCATTCCCAACTTGCTGAGTGACTTTAGTCTAAGTAACTTACATACCATGTGCCAGTGTTGTTCTTTCTTCCTTGGTTGCCCACCACTCTACCTACCTTATGACTTTCAGTATTCTACTAATCTTTCAAGGCTCAGTTAAAATGTCAAGCTGGGCATAGGGGCTTATGCCTATAATACCAGCACTTTGGTAGGTCAAAGCAGGAGGATTGCTTGAGCTCCGGAGTTCAAGACCAGCCTGGCAATGTAGTGAGACCTTGTGTCTGCAAAAATTAGCCAGGCGTGATGATGCATGCCTCTAGCCCCAGCTACTGAGGAGGCTGAGGTGGAAAGATTGCTTGAGCCCAGGAGGTCAGGACTGAGGTGAGCAGTGACTGCACCACTGCACTTCAGCCTGGGTGACAGAGTGAGACCCTGACTCAAAAAAAAGTCAAGGCTTACATTAGGTTTTTCCAGTCCTTCCTTCTGAAAGTAACTATTCCTTCCTCAAACCCTGCCTTGCTGTTTCTTGTTTAGATGACTGATTTCTCTTAGAATAGATTAATGTATCAGCACCGGAATCTAGTTTAGAGGTCAGGCAAAAAGATAGCTTCATTTTACAGATTCAAACATGTGCAACCTCATTCACAAAGACAGGCAGCAAAGTCTGGAAGAATGACCACTGGCTTCAGAATTAGGTAGAGCCATGCTTGTTTGCTGGATTTGTTATTTACCAGCTGTGTGACTCTGGTCAAGTTTCTTCTCTCAGATCTTAAATCCTCTTCTGTAAAATGCAGACAATAATATTTACCTCACAGCATGATTTACAACCTGGATTAATGAAATAAGGTACATATCATAAAGATGATGTCTATAGCTACATGGCATATTATTTAACAATAAGTGATAGTGTTTATTACTTACCATGTGCCAGAAACGTGGCACATGACTACTTTATGAGTTAAGTACTAAAACAATCCTCACTTTGTATATGAAGGAGCTGCGTTTCTATGAGGACATGTAACTTGTTCAAAGTCTCACAGGGGCTAAGTGGGGAATCTGATATTCAAAGCTAAGTCTATCTGACTCATACTTACTGGTGGGGGTGTTATGTAATTTGACATGAAGATAAGTATACCTCCAGTTGTATTTCACAAAAGAAGCTATTGAGAGTCGACAGATTAAGTGACTTGTCCAAGTTTGGTCATTAAAGAGGCAGCAGATAGAAAACTCCTCTGGGCAGATGGAGTCTCACTCATCTCCACATCCCTACTGTGCCTGGTGCAGCACACAGCACCTTGTTGATGCCGTAAGTGTTTACAAGGTGAAACAGACATCCCAAATGGCTCTCAACTACTCTGATTCTGGGCTGAAGAATCCCAAAGTGAAATCAAACTTATTTGTTCTTATGTAAGGTATGTATGCTTTAAAAAGAACCTCTTGGTTGGGCTTGGTGGGTCAGCCTGTCATCCCAGCGCTTTGGGATGACGAGGCGAATGGATTGCCAAGCCCATGGATTTGAGACCAGCCCGGGCAACTTGGCGAGATCTTGTCTCCACAATAAATAAAAAAATTTAGCTGGGTGTGGTAGCGCGCACCTGTAGTTCTGACTACTTGGAAGGCTGAGGCGGAAGGATTGCCAGAGCCCAGCAGATCGAGGCTGCAGTGGCTGTGAGTGTGCCACTGCACTCCAGCCTGCATGACAGAGTGAAACTCCGACTCAAAAAAAAGAAAAGAAAACAAAGCTTGCTGCCCAGGGTCACTGGGACAATGAGGTGGGACTCCACCAACAGAATCTGTGTCTAGGATGACAGATGTAGCTGCGGCCACTTCACAGCTAGTATCTTGGGAAGCTTAGATCCATTCTAACAAAATTTCCATCATATAGAATGAGAATGTCAAACCGAGTACCTTCAAGTGGCTCTTTCAGCCTCCGACAGTCCCTTTCTAGCGTCGGAGAAATTTTTATTTGTCTCTTTGGCCAGCATGTTCCAACAAAAAGAAAAGGAAATGAAAATCCCAAGGGGTAAGGGGGAAAAAAGCGAAGACTAGAGAGCCGTTCAGGTCTGGGGAGGTGAACCAGCATCCATTACTTACTGCTGGGGGATTTTGGGGAAATGATTAACTCTTTGGTTTTCAGTTTCTACATTGGTAAAACAGGAGCATTGATATGTACCTCTCAGGATTGTGCTGGGGATAAAACATGAATACAAGTAAACAATACTTGACACAGCATTTGGCATTTGGTTAATGCTGAACATGAGATTTACTGTGGTTTCTAGCCTCCACGCTGGCACTCAGAACCCCAGGATCTAATTACGAACCAACTGACGCTCAGAGAGGTTAAGTGATTTTCTCAAATACCTCCTGTGTCTAGGATTCAGTGATGTGTCTGATTTATTTCAAAGAAGTCTCCTGTGAGGCAGAAGACAGGCTAGATGGAATAAACATGAGCTGTGCTGTTTGTTTGGGACAGGTTGAGCTATGGGGTATAGCTGAACCAGGGAAGACTCTTGAAAGAGATGAGGCCTATGGTGTCTCTCAAACAGACAAGGGTTGGGACTACAGGCGTGCACCACCATGCCTGGCTAGTTTTCAATTTTTAATTTTTTGTAGAGACAAGGTCTACTAAGTTTCCCAGGCTGGACCTGAACTTCTGGGCTGAAGAAATCCTCCCACCTTGACCTCCCAAAGTGCTAGGGTTACAGGTGTGAGCCACCTTGCCTGGTTGATTCTTAGATTCTTAAATGACCCTGGGCACCAGCAGTCTCGGGGCCAAGGCAAACCACTTGTTTCAGAAATAGACAGCTCCATCATTCATTGCTGTACAAACTTCTTTGGTTAAGCGTGGATTCAATACAGACCTTTCTGCAGCTCTAAAAATAACCATGGGAACACCACTTACTTAATCTGTAAGATGAAGTCACAGCGGTTCAATAATTTGTTTGCTCCAGACACACAAATACCATTTTCCAAATGTTTGCTATACCCTGGGCTGCCTGGCCTGCTTTTTACTTAACATTTTTCTTTAGGTCAGCTTACTTTCCTTATGACATTTTATTTCAACAAGAAACTATACCTTTACAGAGAAAAAACAGTACTACTTGACATAAATAGAAGATGACTATTTTTTAAAATCTTACAAAATATAACAATAGTAATGTGTTCCAGCTCTGCAACCCCAACTGTGGGAAAGCATGAGGGCTGTTCCCTGTTTGTTAAAAGGAAAGTTTAGAAAATGTTAGTGAAAACTTAAAGGTACGCTGGCAGCAACTTGGGGCAGTTTTCTTCACTAGTCAGCAGGGTTGGAAGGGAAATGGCAGGAGAATGAAAATCACATTAGGTGAATAAACTTTTCCAATGTTTTGTCTGTGTGCCACCAAAGGTCCTCCCAGCTTGCCAGCAGATGTTCTACTCTTTAGAAAATACTTGGCTGGGCATGATGGCTCATACCTGTAATCCCAGCACTTTGGGAGGTCAGGGTGGGAGGATTGCTTGAGCCCAGGATTTTGAGTCTAGCCTAGGCAACATAGTGAGACTTTGTCTCCACAAAAAATAAAAATTAGCTGGGCATAGTGGTGCATGTCTGTAGTCCCAGATACTCAAGAGGCTGAGTGAGAGGATCACTTGAGCCCAGGAGGTCGAGGCTGTGGTGAGCCATGATCGTGCCACTGTACTCCAGCCTGGGCAACAGAGTGAGACCCTGACTCAATACAAGAAATAAAAAGAATCTAAGAATTCACAGCTCCAAGATTAATAACTGCAAGACCAGACAGCCAACAACTCACTCTGCAACTTGGACAAGAACCTCTGTTTTTGCTGTGATTCTCACACAAGCTTCTAAGCTAGGTTATGATCAGCCCAATTGTCTGTATGAAGAAATCGGGGATCAGAAATGTTGAATAGCCTGAGTTGCCAGGGTTGAAGTTAGGACACCTGCAGACAAAAATTCCCTGGGCTCCTGTTAAAGATAAGGGAGAGAATAACTCAGAAAGCAATGGTGGACCTGAGCTGTAAAGGATCTTGACGGGAATGGGTTTTCTGCCTTGAGTCTCATTTTCTTTTTTCTTTCTTTTTTTTTTTTTTTTTTTGAGTTGGAGTCTCACTCTGTCGCCCAGGCTGGAGTGCGGTGGCATGCTCACAGTAACCCCAGCATCGACCTACTGGGCTCCTGCAATCCTTCCGCCTCAGCCTTCCAAGTAGCTGGAACTACAGGCACACGCTATCACACCCGGCTAATTTTTGATTGATTGTAGAGATGAGGTCTCACCAAGTTGCCCGGGATGATCTCAAATCCACGGGCTCAGGCAATCCACTATCTTCGGCCTACCAAAGTGCTGGGATGACAGGCTGAGCCATCGAGCCCAGCCGAGCCTCATTTTCTACACTCATACACTTAGAAATTGCATTAGACAGCCTTTCAGACACCTCCAACATCAGGAATCTAAGATGCTGTGAATAAAATCTCACACTGTTCCAGTTAATTTCCAGTTTCCCTCACTCCTGATCCCAAGTCACAACACCCTGGAAGTATATGTCCAGATGAATGTGCTCATAAAAGCCCTGGCTTGAATCTCAACTTCAGCACTTCTGTACTGCATGGTGTTGAGCACATGACTTAGCCTCTTGAAACCCAATTTCTTATATTTAAAATAGCTGTAGTAACAAATCAGCAAGAAGGCTCAACTCAAGAAATACAGTGGGTGAAGGACAAATAGTCTGGGTACTATACAAATGCACATTGAGTTTAAACATATGAAAAGATGTCCTGGGCAACCCCTTTGGGTCCTCCCCCTCCACTGTGGGAACTTTTCTGTCCTCTCAATTCATCCTGCTTTCAAAAAATAAAGAAAGGAATGATGTCCTATTTCTTACACCAAGCAAATACACATTAGAAACCACCCACAGAAATTACTGTTGCTGATCAAGTTTTCAAAGATCCAAAAGCAGAGAACACACATTACTGGCAGAGATGTAGAGAAATAGCACTCTCATATGTCACTGGTAAGTGTGTGACTCAGGCAACTCCTTGGGGATGAAAATTTAACTTTATTCATAACTTTCAAAAGTTTAAATGAACATACACATGGATGTGATGATTTCATTTCTAGAACTGGCTCTCATGGAAGAGTTTTCAAATGTGCATAAAGATATGTAACCATGTGGATAGTGATTGGAACAAACTAAATATACATCCAGATGAGACTGGAAAAACTTTTAAATATATATATATACATTTTTTCTGAGTTGGAGTCTTACCCACCACCCAGGCTGGAGTGCAATGGCACACTCACAGCCACTCCAGCATTGACCTACTGGGCTCCGGCAATCCTTCCACCTCAGCTTTCCAAGTAGCTGGAACCACAGGTGCGCACTGCTGCACCCAAATAATTTTTGATTTATTGTAGAGATGAGGTCTTGCCACGTTGCCCAGGCTGGTCTTGAACCTGTGGACTCATGTGATCCACTTACCTCAGCCTCCCAACTTGCTGGGATTGCAGGCTGAGCCACTGAGCCCGGCCAAAATTTTTATTCTTTATTTTTTAAAGAGATGAGGTCTCGTTATGTTGCCCTAGTCAGTCTCGAACTCCTGGGCTCAAGCAATCCTCCCTCCTTGGTCTTCCATAGTGCTGGAATTACAGGTGTGAGCTACCACACAAGGCCCCAAAATAAAATTTGGTACAACAACTCAATACAGCTATTAAAAAGAACAATGTCATTAAACACTTACTAATATGAAACAATCTCCAAGATATATTGTTAGATAAACCAGTACAAGATGCAGACCAATATGTATAGTATGTGAAATTTGTGTGAAAATGAGAGCGAGATCACACACATGTATACATACATGTTTGATAGCTTATGTGCAACATACTATGTGTATATTACATATAATTTCTCTTTATTTTTGCACAAATATTTCAAAACATGTACACATAGAATTTTGATTATACAGAGAATACTTTAGGGAAAATACACAAAAAATTAGTAAGAGTCGTTCCTTCTGCAATGCAGAATAAAAATGTAAGGGAAAATTATCTTTTCCTGTATATCCTTTGGTACCATTTGACTTTTTGCCATTTTTGCATATATAATCTAAAATCCTTTTAAATTAAAAACAATTAAAATGTAAACTCCATACAATGGGAAACTATAATTTTATCTTTCAAGATTATTTTAAGGCTTAAATGAGAGAATTGTGTAGCATTCCTGGCATGTGGTAGATACTCAATAAATTAATATTACATATATTATTCTTAAATGTCTAGGCTTACATCAATACTGTATTTGGAAAAATAAGTCTTTTAAAAATTGTCTGTGGGGTGCTAGGATATATTGTTGGTCAGAGGCCAGGGATTTTGACTTTACTAAAGATTGTTTTCCTTTTTTCCTATATGAGTGTTCTCAAGCTCTAATATGCATAAATATCACCCAGGGGTCTGGTTACAATGCAGATCCTGATTCAGAAGGTCTGCAAAGAGAGGGTGATGCTTAGATCTTACCTTTGTGTCTAGCACCCAGGTGTTGCTGATGCTACCGGTCCATAGATCAAAATTTGTGAGACAGGGTCCTAGACCTACAGGAGAGAGCTTCCCCATTCATTCAAAGTCACATGTACCCCTTTCGTAAACAATGCGATCTCATGTAAGGCACTGTGTTGGGTAGTCAAACCAGATAGAACTGGTTTGAAATCTCAGTGTCCTCTCTTCCTATTGTAGCCTCTGGGAACCTCAGCTTCCTCATCTTTAGCAACAAGGAAAATGCCATCTCTGTAGCAGGTTATTGAGAAATGAATGGGACTTTTTGTAAAGAGGTTCTTATGCCAGGATCGTAGGTATATATAACATCATCGCTATCTTTTAACAATTTTTTTTGGGGGGGGGGCGGGAAACAGTTCTGATTAGAAGACATCAGAAAACAAACTTCCATTGGTTTTCCTAGAAAATTATCACAGCTGATTCTCTTTTCTAACAAATGGTGGCAAGTTTCATCAATAAATGTCATCAAATCAATAGATGAATCATACTTAGAGTAAGGGAGATGAAAATTCTTCTCTATTCAAGATGTCCAGGGAAACCACTGAAGTCTATTGCATTTTTTAAAATGTCACTTTAAAAAGAACTGATTCAATTGTATGAAAAGTAATCTTGTTTGTGTAGAACTTTCCTTTTTATTCTCTTATGTAATCCCCACAACATCTCCCGGGAGCCAACATTGTTCCTCCCATTTTACAGAGGAAAAACTGAGGCTTGCATACATCAAGCAACATGCTAGAGGTTGTAGTAACAAAGGAGGCAGGATCTCTGACCCCAAGTCCAGCGTTCTTCCAACCACACTACCTGAACTCTGTGCCAATTCAACAAGTCTCAATGCTCCCAGCCAACCCCTTATCATGGGTGCTGTACCTCCTGAGAAGAGGGATGTCTTGAATTCCAACTTAGATCCCTTCTGCTCTAAGAGACAAGGACTGATTACCTATAATGTACCAGGCAAGGCACTTCTTTGCTAGGTACTGAGGATGGAGTTCTGAGTAAGACACACATAGGCCTTGCCCCCATGAGGCTTAAAATCCTGTTAGAGAGCCAATAAATAACGGAAGAGCATGGGTCATTTAAAATAATCATCCTCACCTTGAAAGGAAGTCATGACATAGGGCTTAACGCAGGATTTTCAAGAAAGGCTCTTCTGAAGACTAGGCATGGAAACTGATGCCAAGGATGTCAAGGACCCCCAGAAATAGGGAAAGCAACAGTGGGATGAGAGGTGTTAGGCAGAAGAAATCTCCCGTAAGATTTCTCTAAGGCTAGAAGGACCTTGGCACATTTGAGGACATGAAAGGGTGTCCGTGGGACTTTAGGAGATGGGAGAAGAGGAGGCATGACATGAGGTAAACCTAAGCTGTCATCAGGGATCAGGATACCAGGGGACGTGCGGGTTGTGGTAAGGAGCTTGTTTGTTCTTGGAATGATGGGGATCCTCTGAAGAGTCATAAGGAGAGGAGTGAGCCCCTATGGTCTATGATTTTGAGAGGCTCCACTCGCCTCACATGAAGGAGGACTGTAGGGAACAGAAACGGAAGCAGACAGATCACACAAGAGGTTATTGGCGGGTCTAGGGCGGGTCTAGGGCGAGCCAAGATGTGAAAAGGGGGATTTGCAAAATGTTTTGTAGATGTATTTTGTTCTTAGATGGAGAGGTCCCTGGAGTTGGCCAACATGACCAGGGTCCAGGAGTTTGTTTTGCTGGGCTTGACCACAAAGCCAGACATCAGGGATGCCCTGCTTGCCGTCTTCCTGACCCTCTACTTGCTGACCCTCCTGGAGAACACACTCATTGTTTACCTCATCTGCAGCCACAGTGAGCTCCACAAACCAATGTACTTCTTCCTGGGCAACCTCAGCTGCCTGGAGATGTGCTATGTGTCAGTGACCATGCCCAGCCTGCTTGCGGGGCTGTGGACAGGACTCTGCCACATTCCCTTCACAGCCTGCATGACCCAGCTCTTCTTCTTCATCTCCCTCATCTGCACAGAGTGCACCCTCCTGGCTTCCATGGCCTATGACCGCTACGTGGCCATCTGCCGCCCCCTGCACTACGCACTGCTCATGCGGTCCCAGGTGTGTCAGGGCTTAGCCTTGTCCTCATGGCTCGGGGGGCTGCTCGTCTCGGTGGCCAAAACCACATGCATTGCCAGCCTGTCCTACTGCGGCCCCAAGGTCCTCAACCACTTCTTCTGTGACGTCTCTCCTCTGCTCAACCTGTCCTGCACCCACGTGGCCCTGACGGAGCTGGTGGACTTCATCTCTGCCATCATCATCCTCTGGGGCTCCCTCCTCGTGGCCATGGCCTCCTACATGGCCATTGGCAGGGCTGTCCTCTTCATGCCTTCAACCACTGCCCGCCGCAAAGCCTTCTTCACCTGCGCCTCCCACCTGGTTGTGGTGGGCATCTTCTACTCAGCCACAATCTTCATCTACGCCCGTCCTAGCCGCATAGAAGCCATGGACCTCAACAAGGTGCTGTCAGTCATCTACACAGTGGCCACACCCATATGCAATCCCATCATCTACTGTTTGCGGAACAAGGAGGTCCAGGCAGCTTTCCGCAGAAGCTTGCACCGGTTCTGAGGCTGACCAGTTGACCAGGACCTGGGGATCTCGAGTTACCCATGGTCTGCTTATTGAGATTTAATTCATATGCCATAAATTACACACTTTAAACATATATACCTTAGTGGATTTTTTAAAGGTATATTCACAAATTTGTGCAACCATCCAGAACATTTTCATCACCCCCCAAAGAAACCCAAACTCATCAGAAATCATTCCCAATATCACCCAACCCTGCCACCTTCAACCCTAATCTACTTTCTGTCTCTATGGACCTGCCTGTTCTGGGAATTTCCTAGAAGTGGAATCATATACCCTGTGACCTATTGTGTCAGGCTTCTTTCATTTGGCATAATATTGTGAGATTCATGAATACAGCAACATGTATCGGTAATTCATTTCTTTTTATGGCTGAATAATATTCCATTATGTGGATAGACCATATTTTGTTTGTCTTTTCACCATTTGACAAACATCTGAGTTGTTTCCACTTTTTGGTTATTGTGAATTAAGGTTGCTGTAAACATTTGTTTAAAACTTTTTGTCTGGTCATGTGTTTCCAAGTCTCTGAGTATATGCTTAGATGTGAAATTGCTGGACCATGTGGTAGCTCTGTTTAGCTTTTTGAAGAACTGTCAAATTGTTTCCCAAAGTGGTCCACACTCTATTTTTAAGATTTTTCTTTTTTTTTTTTTTTTTGAGTTAGAGTCTCACTCTGTCGCCCAGACTGGAGTGCAATGGCACACTCCCAGCCCCCACAGCCTCGACCTACTGGGCTCCAGCGATTCTTCTGCCTCAGCCTTCCAAGTAGCTGGAACTACAGGCGCGCGCTACCACGCCCGGCTAATTTTTTTTTGGTTTACTGTAGAGATGATGTCTCGTCAAGTTGCCTGCGGGGTCTTGAACCCGTGGGCTCAGTCAATCCACTCACCTTAGCCTCCCAAAGCGCAGGATTACAGGCTGAGCCACCAAGCCTGGCTTTTAAGATGTATTTTAAAGACATGTTCTCACTCCTAAGTGGGTCCTGAACATTCATCCCGATACTATGAGAGAGGAACCGGCAATAGTGGGACACTGCCAGGAGAGGGAGGGAAGAGGGGCACATAACACCACTAAGGGTACCTGATCCCAAACCAGGGCAAGTGAGGACCAGTGGGAGACCCAAACTTCACCCGCATGCAGACTACATATGTACCTAACCCTGGCTTGTGCTCCACATTTTTTACCATTAAATATATACATATATATATGTATATATTTAGTATGCTAATTCTCAAAAGGTATGCTATCACTGTATCAGATCAGGAAACATGTCAATGATTGTTCACACCTGTAGCTGGGTAGGCTTTGGAAAAGGGGCACGATCTCAGGTATTGCTGGTGGTGGCATAAATTGTTAGAACCTTCTTGGAGAGCAACCTGGTAACATCTCTCAAAAATTTCAAATTGTCCTTATACCTCACCCAGCACTTCCACTTTTGCAAAATCTCATAGGGAAATTAAAGCACTAGCCTGTGAAAATATATGCAGAGGCATGTTTATTATAGCATTGTTTTAAATGACTCAAATTGGATTGTGAATGTTCATCAATAAGATAATGACTGAATAAATGATAATGCCTCTATACTGTGAAATCTTATGAAGATATAAAAAGCAAGAATTCATTGTATCTCTAGTATTGACACAGAGCTATAATACATTTGTAAATGAGAAGGTAAATTTTAGAGTAAATTTTTAAATAACTTTTAAATTTTTGAATTAAAAACATTTAAAAACAAAAGTTCTAATGTATGTCTTAAGCTAGTGCAACCTCTGTGGAAAGCAGTGTGGCGATTCCTAAAAGCTCTAAACACCATTAATCCCATCCCCCTCACCCTCCCCCCCCGCCCCCAGTTTCCCACCACAGTCAGACATTTTCTTGTGGTAATACGTTGGATGATCAAGGTCTACTATATGAGTGAGAACATGTGATACTTAGTTTTTTGTTTTTGTGAG
>CAUYQG010223399.1:0-13799 GCA_963574415.1 Tarsius wallacei | reverse complement strand
AAAGTTTAAAGTCTGGGGTGTGATGCATCCTGTTTTTTAATGGTTTGTTTGTTTTGCTGAGGATTGTTTTGACGATTCAAGATCATTTATATTTCCATATGAATTCCTGTATTGTCATTTCCAGGTCTGTTAGAAGAATGTTGCTGGTAATTTAATGGGTATTGCCTTAAATCTGTAGATTGCCTTGGGTAGGATGGACATCCTAACAATGTTGATTCTTCCAATCAATGAGCTTGGGATATTTTTCATTTGTTTGTGTCATCTTTGATTTATTTGAGCAGTATTGTGTAGTTTTCCTTGTAAAGGTCTTTCACGTCTCTGGTTAGGAAGATGTCAAGGTATTTGATTTTTTTTGTGGCCATTGTGAATGGGATTGTGCTTTTTAATTTGGGTTTCTGTTTGTTTATTGCTGGTGTATAGAAATGCCAGAGGAATCTGTAAATTTTTCGCATACAGTAGATCTCTGTGTGCTTGCTAATTGAGGCTGTAATAGTGAGACACAATGAAAAAGTACTGGTGAAAATTTGAATACTGATATTTCTCAGGTGGATAAATTTAAAACTCATGTTTAAAACTGCTCAGATTACAGTGTTAATTGGTGTCTACCATTTCCCAATGATTTAAGGTTCATTCTTCCCAAATATCTTATTGAGATTTGCTAACTTTCATTATAGATACTTATATAAATGGAATAACATACATGGTAGATTTTGTTTTTTTAAGTTATTTTGTTTTGGTGCAGGCTTTTATTTGTTTATTTTTAATATATATGCTTTATTGTATATATTTAAGATGTACAATATGATATCTATATATATGTGTGTGCTGTATATGTGTACTATACTGGATACTATAATCAGCCAATTAATATATTGTCTTCTTGTTCCCTTTCTCCTTCTCTGCCACTCTACTCTCATCACTCTATTCTAAGGAAACTTGGTTAGCAATTTAGAATATGTCTTCCATGGCTTTTATTGAAGCCTAAATACTTACAGCAACATGATGTCTGAGGCATCATAATCATTACAACATTCCTCTGTTGATGAACAATCTCTTCATTTCCTGTCTTTGACACTATGAATCATGCTGCAGTAAACATATGTATATATATATCTCTACTTACTGATTCTTTTATTTATAAAAGATAGTGCTACGAATTCGGATATCAAAAATAAAAGATATATGTACTTTGAAATGCAATGAATGTGACAAAAGGTTGTAACAATTTGCATATATGTCAGTAATGACCAATTGTTCATGTTTGCCACATTCCCATCAGCAGTAGGTTATACAGTTCTTTTACATTTTGCAGTCTAATAAGTATGATGATTAATTTATGTTTATGTATTAGAGAGTCAGCATCTTTTCATAGGATTCAGTGCCATTTGAATTGACTCTACAGTTAGTTGCCTATTCATATAGTCTGCTAATTTTAGTCTTAAGTGGGTTTTTTTTTTGACAATTTAAAATAAATTCTTCCATTAACACAGACATTAACTCTAGCATCTCCATTGTATTGTTTTCCCAAATCTATCACTTGTCAGTTGAATATTTAAAATATTGTTTTTGCTATCTATATATCTACTCACCTATCTGTTTTCACTCCTGGGTCTTCTTATATAATACAAAATAAAAATCCATTGATGTTTGCACATTCATCTTCTATCCATCCACGTAGCAAATTTTATTTTAAACTAAAATCTCTTGTGTTTTCCAGGTTTCGGTTATATCACTACCCAAAACAAATGTTTTATATTTTCTACTGTTTATGCCAATTATTTTGCTTTTTTATTTTTAGTGCAATAGCAAAAACTTCTTAGTGCTGAAGAATAACTTTAATTATTTTAGGAAGTATGTTTTATTATTATATAAGTTTTTAAACAGCAACTACTGAAAGAGTTAAAACATTAAGTGATTCTTAAACTTTCATTATATTGGAATCATTTCATAGAAACCTGAAATTGTATCTTAATACCTATTATTTTTTTTGGAGTCAATAAAAATCGAATCCCATGAAGAAAAAGGCTGATTTGCAAGTGTCTTTAGTCTGCATTGAGAATATCAAATCTTAAATTTTTGAAATTGGTTATATTTCAAAATAAATTAGATGAATCCTTATCTGTAATATAGTTCCTTTGTCTTCCTGGTTCCAGAATATACGAAAGATTTTCAGAAACCAGAAAAAAAATTACCTTGAAAAATAAGGGAGAAGTACATTGAAAACTACCATAAGGAAGAAAATACATGTATTTCCCTCTCTCAACTTGCTCAACTCTGTGTTCATCATGTCTTTGTGGTATACAATTTTATGTAACGGAGGTAGGAAAAGAAGCAAATTGCACAAAGAAAATAATCATATTTTAATTTTTATAATTAAATACTGACTATAAAAGGAATCAAATTTTGTGTCTAAAAAGAAAAGGGATTTAAAAACTTGCTTTAAAAAAGAGGAAACTAAAAGTAGATGAAAGATGAGTAAGGGGGTTTAGATCAGAGTAATAGGTGCCAAAGTCCTTGTCTACATACACATGCAGGCACACATACAATGCCTTCATACTTTGTTATGAAATACTAGAGTGTGACTCTTAAGGGATTAAAAACAGAATTTGTAGCATCCACATTTTCAAAGAGAAAATTGATCCAACATAAGCAAGCAAGAAAAAAAAGTAAGCAAAGGAAAGTATAGGGTAATAGAAAAAATATTTTTTTAAATAACAGTAATAAAATGAATGCATCAATTAGAAAATCAACTATTAAATTGGATATTTTTAAAATCTTGTCATAAGCTACTTGTAAGAGACCTACCTAAAAAGACATGACAAGCTATTGATAAAAATGAAAAAACACTTAGCAAAACCTACCCAAAATAAAGCAGGTATATATTATTGATTATTAGTAAGAAGAGAATTTTAGTCAAAGATGATTAATAAGAATAAAGAATGATATCGTGATAAAATATGAAATTGTGCAAGCTTAACAATATAATCTTGAAATTTAAAAAAATTTAAAAAAGATTTCACAATTATAATGGGAAAGTATAACACATTTCTTTTAGCATCTGACAAAAAGAAGAAGTGTTAATAAGGCTATAGATTTGTAGAACACAATGAACAAACTTAAGCAACTTGAGGTAGTAAATTCTGTACTTCACTAATAAATAGAATTTTCTTCTTTCTAATGTAAATATATATACATATATACATATATATATACACATATATGTGTATATATATATATGTATATATGTATAAATTGATGACCTAATTGGCTTGGAAGATGCTAACTGACCTTTCTCCTAAGACCCTTTCCTTCTGCACACATGATGACACTACATTTCCTATTCATCCCTGCCATTAGATGAACTGTGAAACTGGATTCTGACAAATGGACTGTGGGTACAAGAGATGTAATGGTTTCTAGGAGCATCTAAATTTAAGGCGGCAATCCTCCAGCCTCTTTCATCCCCGTTTAATGGTGGGTTGTCAACATACAGGATTATCTTAGAATAATGAAGATGCCTCTTAGTAGAAGGCATGAGTGAAAAATAAGCATTTATTTAATTACACTTCTGATATTTTAGAGCTATCATTAACTTATACATAAGCCTAAAAGAAAATTTCAACAAATTCCGAAAAAACAATCATTCAGGCCATAGGTTATAAATTAAAAATTAACCACACAGGATATTTTTATACTTCATGAATTGGGAAACTAAAGATTCTGACTCTAAAGTCATGAATTAAAAATGAAACTATAAAGAAAATTTTAAATACTAAAAACTAAACAATAATAAAAACATTACTTATCAAATCTTTTGAAATGTGGCTAATAGACGCATTTAAGAATATAACTTTTAATTATATGTAAAAAAGGCTATATACATATGTGTGTATTGAACAGGGCATTTAAACTAAACAGTTGGAAAAAGAATAAATTAAACTCATAGACTATAGAAAGAGGGAATATTCGATTCCATCAAAAATAAAATACAAAACAGAAAAGATAAAGATAACTAACACCAGATACTAATAAAAAAAATTCCATCCACGATAGACAAACTTTTAAATAAAATATATTTTAAGTAGAGGTTAAAAAGATATCTTTATAGTTATAGTTATAGTTATAGTGATATCTCAAGAGACTTAAACTATAGAACAAAATATTTTAAACTTGGGTAAAAGAGATATTTTAAATAAAAGTATAAATATTGAAATAGGAAGACAAAAACACCAAAAAGTGTCAAAATTCTCTGAAGAAATTTAAAATGGTATAAACACAACTACTGAAAACAAGTAGCATGATTAAAGCAAAGCTTAGAGTGAAATATAACATATTGACTGATTTTTACCTGGCTAATGGAACTATGGTTTCCCCCCAGCTTTAGACTTTGGTGTTTGGTTGTAACCTCAACTAGAAATTAAAGAAGGATAAATATGCTTAATAGAAAAGGTCCAAGTTCAGTTTTGAAAATATTAAGTATGTATTCTGTTGAAAAAAATATATACGCCTTCAGAGTTTGGATTTGTTTATACGGTCAAAGCTATTGAAACACATCCACAGTTAGCAGCAAAACTGAAAATATCACTGAGATAACCTGTGTAGATGCTAGAGAAGTGATGAAGATCAAAGACAGAATACTACAGATCTTTACATTATGGTAAAATTAAAATATAACTCTAAGTGGGTTGTGGAGAGCACCCAGCAATATAACATTCCATGAAGATACTTATTAATATATCCAAAATCCAACCTATTTACGCAAACATATAATTTGGAATGCCTTTATTTGAAATGCTGACTTTAGGTTCTATTCTCATCAGTTTTGAATCATGGTTTTCAAATGCGAGATCCTTCTATCTGCACAATTTACTTCAACTGTTTTATAATATGAATTCCGAATCTGGACTTTATCATTTCCAAAATCATCCAAATGAAAAGAAGCTGGTTGGTTTTTTATTTGTTTGTTTATGTTTTTGTCATACAATAAAATGAAGATGATCTAATTAAACTATGTGTTCATCCTCTAGGAAAGGTCTTGTGGTACTTCTGTTTTTCCAAATGTAAACAAGATAAAAAATTAATTGCTTACAATTCTAATTTAAACTTGAGATAACAGTTAGCATTACAAAGCAAGGATACATTAAAAAAAACATCCTTCCAACAAGCAAATGCTCAGCCCAAAACTCATTTATAGCAATAAAGAAATAATACAAATCATTTTATCACTGGAACGATTATACTTTAAGAGCAACACACACTCCAATGTGCTGGTGTCAACTCTGCATGGATCTCAGTTGTAACATTTCTCTATGGTCTACAAATCATTAGAAGATATTTATCTGATGGTTTTGGACCTTAATGGTGGTGGTACAATTTCTGAGACTCCATTATTCTTGGAGACACTTTATTAAGAACTAATATTCTCTCTCTCTCATTCTCTCTCTCTCTCTTTCTGTATGTGTGTGCTTAAGAGAAAGCAGACAAAGGTGAGGTTTCACTCAGCTCTTAGTGAAAATTTAACACAAAATCTGACAATTAAGTTTGCAAACTCATTCAAGAAAAAGTTCTGCATATCTCATTGCTAACTATAGTCACTTATAAGCTCCTCTTGGGAAACTATGCGCTGACACCTGCACCTCGTCCACCCCTCAAAGCAATTTTGAAACTCTTTTTCTGGAATGACCATCAGAGCTGTCGTACTGTCCTTGATGTCCTGAATGTCATCAACATGTCTTCCTTTCAATATTTTCTTTATCTTCAGGTAAAGAATAAGTCATTGGGGGCCAGATCAGGTGAGTAGGAAGATTGTTCCTACATAGTTATTTGTGTACTGGCCAAAAACTCCCTCACAGACAGTGCTGTGTAAGCTGGTGCATTATTGTGATACAAGAGCTCCTTTGGGGCCATTTCTGAGTCTTCACAATTTATTCCAATCCAGGGTACCTTTCAATTCTCGAGAAGAAAATATATATTTAATGTAAATTATGAACAAAGTACTTTGCTAAGCATTTTCATAATTATCTTCCCAAGAATTCACTAGATTGTTTTAAACCATTTATATATAGATGAGAAAATGGAGGCTCAGCATGTTTAAGTAAGTTCCTCTAAGTCCCATAGGTCACAAGTGGTGGTGTTAGGATTCAAACCTAAAATCTTAAGTCTTTCTACTAGCTAGCAACGGCTCTATGGATACCATAAATCACCCAGAAGGTAGAAATCTCAATATATTTTGGAGTCCTCCCTCTTCTCCATCTACCCTAGCCAGTCACTTTCCAATTAGCATTGATTTTCACTCCTAAATATCTCTTAAAACTCCCTGGCTACTGCCACAGTTGAGGTCCTTCCCTCCTCTCTCAAGGCTACTAGTATAATGGCTTCCTAATCAGTGTCCCTGAGCCCAACCTCTCCTGAAGCCAAATCCATCCTTCCTTTTGCACTCAGAAAGAGCAGTCCTAAAAGACAAATCGATATCAAATCCTTGAATAAAATATTCCATTGCCTCCTCCACTCCAAGAGAAGTACAAACTCTTTCGCACAACATTTTACCAGTATGTTTTGTATATAATCTCACTTTTGGCCAATCACCTTCGCAGGCCTTCCTCCACTTAGAAACCTACTAGCCTTTTTGTTTCTTTCTCCTGAAGAATGCTTTCCATATTCTTTCCTATCTTGACTGCCTGGTAATCTTTCTCAGCCTTCAGAAGTATTGTCCTTCAAAACTCACATCTAAAGTCATCTCTTCTCATAAAGCCTTCCCTTACACAGTTAGAATTAATCACCACAATCTTTGGGATCCACTACAATTCATATGCTGCTATAGAGTTTTTTTCACACTGACTGTTATTGTTTTGCATGTTTCTTTTCTAGGAAAGAACTCCTCCAGGATAAGGATATGACATGTTTATCTTCATATTTCCAGCACCTAGCAATGTATCATAGAACATTCATTCAGCTTACATGTCACTTACTCAAGAAAGATTTCTCTGATTCCCCATATTGTGCTAGCACCTCCAATTACACTGTCTCATTGCCCACTCCTTTTTCACTATGTAGGAATTAACAGATATTATACAACTATAAATTATTGTCTAATTCCAAGAAACTGCTCTTTGTTCATAGATGTATCTATCCCCAGAGCTCATTACAATGCCTGGCACAAAAAAGATGAATGTTAGCTGAATGAAAATATAAATATGTAAATGAAAGCATTGATAGGTTCCATCATTTGGAATTTAGTTCTCTTCAGATATTCTTTTTTTTAATTTTTATTTATTAATTTTTTAAAGATGTGGGGTACAATTCAGGATTAGATATACAAGTGATCATCATACTGGTAAAGTTTGGGTCTCCCTTCGACTCCCACTTAACCTGGTTTGAGATCAGTTACCCTTACTGATGCTATGTGTCCCCCTTCCCTCCCCTGGCAGTTTCTGGCTACTGCCAATCCCTTTCTTATAGTATTATGGTAAATGTTCTGGATCCACTTATGAGAGAGAAAATGTGGTACTTAATTCTTTGTTTCTGTGATAGATCACTGAGTACTACAGACTCTTAATCCATCCAACTTGCTGCAAAGTCCATAATTTTGTACTTCATTATGGCTGTATAATATTCCATTGTGTATACATACATGGTCATATGGCAGGTCAATTTCTAGTTCTTTGGGAAATCACTACACTGTTTTCCATAGAGGTTGAACTAGTTTACATTCCTACCAACAGCGTAGAAGCATTCCCTTTTCTCCACATCCTCCCCAACATATGCTATTTTTTTATTTATTAATGAAGGTTATTCATTTTTATTATTATTTATTTTATTTTAAATATATGGGGTACAATTCAGGATTAGGTATACAGGTGGTCATCATACAGGTAAAGTTTGAACCTCCCTTTGGTCCCCACTTTTCCTGGTTTGAGATCAGATACCCTTATTAATGTTGTATCCCCACCCTCACCCAGGCAGTATCCCACTACTGCCAATTCCTTTCTTGTGGTATTACGATAAATCTTCTAGGTAGGCTTATGAATGAGAACATGTGGTACTCAGTTATTTGTTTCTGTGATATATCACTGGTATGATAGACTCCAAATCCATTCAAGTTGCTGTGAAGTCCGTATACTTGTTCTTTATGGCTAAATAATATTCCATTGTGTATATATACTATATTTTTTTATCCAGTCCAGTTTCAATGGGCAGCACGGTTGGTTCCGTGCTTTTGCTATTGTGTATAGTGCTGCAATAAACATGCGTGTGCAAGTATTTATTTTATAGAATGATTTGAGTTCCTCTGAGTATATTCCCAGTAAGGGGATGGCTGAGTCATATGGAAGGTCAATGTCTACTTCTTTTAGAAATCGCCACTCTGTTTTCCAAAGCGGTTGCATTAGTTTGCATTCCCACCAGCAGTGTAGAAGCATTCCTTTTTCTCTGCATCCTCACCAACATCTGTTATTATTTGTCATATTAATGATGGATGGTCATTTTTACTGGAGTTAGGTGGTATCTCAATGTAGTTTTGATTTAAATTTCTCTGATGGTTAGTGAGGCTAAGTATTTTTTATGTGTCTGTTGGCTGCTCATATATCTTCTTTTGAGAAGTGTCTACTCATATATTTTGCTCACTTTTCAATGCGGCTGTTTATTTTTTTCCTTTTGGCATGTTTGAGATCCTGGTAGATCCTGGATGTTAGGCCTTTGTCAGACATTCAGTTGCCAAATGTTTTTTCCCATTCTATGGTCTATCTCCCCACTCTCTTGATGGTTTCTTTTGCTTTGCAGAAGCTTTTTAGTTTGATGAGGTCTCACTTACGCATTTTATCTCATATGGCATGGACTTTTGGGGTTTTGATCAGAAATTGGTGGCCTATTCTGATTTCTGTAAGATTGTCTCCTGCATTTTCTAAGATTCTTAAAGTTTGAGGTTTTATGTTTAAGTCTTTGGTCCATTTGGAGTTGATTTTTCTTAATTCCACCAACGTATACTTTGTCTGCCATTTTGTCCACTGTAGCCCGTCCTGACTTTTAAAGTCTTTTGCAGCTTGATGGTCAGTATTGTATGAAAATTAAGTACCAAGCTCCCAAATAAAGCAAGAAGATTTCTAGTGTTTAACTTAGTTCACGAGTGATTCTGGGAAGTTTCCAGTACCTCCACGTGTACCTCAGGAGGGCTTGGTTGATGCTGCCCCTCCATCCTGCCTTACTTAATCAAAAATCCAAAGAAGCCTAAAAGTTTCCAAAATTATAAGAATTTTTGAGCTTGATCTAAATCTAGAAATTATCTAAGATAACAAGAGCCTGCAGAATATTTCCCCAGGTTTTCCTGATTATAGGAATAGGGTGAGAGTTGAGGAAGAAGCACTAAAGTAGAGACATTGGTATTTAGGGATCAAATGGTCTTAAGAGCAATAAACACAGGGATGATGGAGCATCACATAGAACCTTGTTTTTCCTAACTTTGAGACGCATGTTTTATTTTTCAACTGACTTCAAAATATTTTCAGTATTAAGACTGAGCAAAAGAACAGTAGTTAGAATGAAAGTGAATATCTGAAGAAGTGACGAAGGACACTTTGGATTCCACTTCATCTCAAGGACTCTGCTTATCTTCATGTCCTCCTCGGTTTGCATTCCCAAATCTAGTATTGCCAAATTTGCAGGGTAATTTTGCACTTGGATGAGCATCTTCCACTTAAAGAGGAAACAAAAACTCTCTCCAATCAAAGGGCAGCATTGGCAGGTAGGCCTATTTGTCTAGCATCTGCTTTGGACTGTTATAGGGCTTTCAGTGAGAAATTACTCTTGAAACACTTGAAGCCTTTACCTAATGAGGCTTCATCAATCTGCTGATGAGGTGGCCCTTCATGATTTCTGCTGAAAGTACTAATAAGCACAGGCTCTTCAGGATTCAGAATTCATGTTTCCTATTTCATCTACACTCTGTCTTACTAATAGCATCAAAAAATATTCAACAAGATATTCCAGTGAATAAAACAATTCCTGGTTTTATGTTTGGTGCTTTAGAAATCTATGTGAATGATGCTTTCAAGCCAACAATACACCATTTATTAAGTTGCCGTTCTATAACTGATAATCTCAGTCTGGGTTATGAAAACAGTCCAAAGAGAGTTCAAAGAAAAGGGTAAAAAGTATTGAATCCAGAGTTTGTGATGCAGTAGTTATTGAGACATGTGGAACCATGGCTAAAAGCCAACTGTGTTTTCTTGAAGAAAATGCAAGGAAAAATTACAGTCATTATCTCTGGATGGTATAGGTTACAAGTGAGTATTGTTTTCTTCTTTTTGCTTGTTAGTATTCTGATTTTTCTACAGTAAGCTTGCATTTTACTTGTGTGGGGAGAAAGGCTATTTTAATTCAACATGAAGACAATAAGGCTTCCATGGCAAGCACAATGTAATATAATTTGTTCCAAACTGTCCAATGGATTAATTTAATCTAGTTCTTAGCTATGGAGTAGATTTGATGTAACAAAGTGCCCCAAGTTAATGTTCCATTAAATTTCTACCCTGGGAAATGAAATTTGTTTTAACCTTCTTTTTTCTGTTCTATAATTCTAGTGAGTATCTTTTGTTTTAAAGGTTATTTTGGTAAGATCCTTTCTATCCTCTATGTAAGGTATGCAATACCATGTAGGAGTCTGAAAGGAGATTGAAATGCTTTTTAAAACCTTTACATTGTTTTAAAATAATACTTTTTAAAAACTAAAACTGGTATATTAAATTTGTTATTATTAAAGCAACAGCATATTTATCTGTCATTGATCATAAGACCTTAAACAGTGAAAAGCCAAGTTCACCATCTGACGCCTACATCAGTTTGGGCATCACATTCTACTGATCAGCCAAGACAGCAAGGTAAGCTAAAGACCAGCCTCTCTTTTGGTCCATTTGCTACCCACCTTAACTCTCGTGTCACTAATTCCTCATTCATATCACCATATGCTATTAACGGTCTCTGTACCATGAATATATTTCCATGTAATGTCACCTGTGGTTTAAACAGCGCCGTTCAATGGAAATATAATGTAAGTCACATATTGTTTTATTTATTTATTTATTTATGTATAAGAGACTATGTTTTGTTCTATCGCCCAGGCTGGAATGCAGTGGCACAATAATTGTTCACTGTAGCCTCTAACTCATAGGTTCAAGCTGTCTTCTCCCCTCAACCTCTCAAATAGCTAGGACTACAGGTGCATATCACCACATCCACCTATATTTTTAATTTTTTTTAAATTTTATTTTCAAGTAGTAGGGTACATTTAAGGATTTGCTACATAGGTAAATTGTGGGAAGGCGAGATTTGGGCTTCTAGCAAGCCCTCTCTCTCCCTAGTAGTAGATGTGGTACCAGTGGATGGTTGTGTGCCTCTTATCCTTACCTCCTCCTTCCTTTCTTTAGCAGTGTCCAGCATGTATTGTTTTGTTTTGTTTGTTTATTTTAGTTTCTTTAGAGACAGGGTCTCTCTACATTTGCCTGGCTGATCTTAAACTCTTGGGCTCAAACAATCCTCCTACCTGTCCTTTCTAAGCAATGGTATTACAGGTGTTAGTCACAGTGCTTGACCACATATATAATTGTAAACTTTCTAATAGTTACATTGAGAAACTAAAAGAAACCAGTAAAATTAATTTTAATAATACATTTTAACCCAAATATTCAAACATCCAATTTCAATGTGTAATCTATGTAAAATTATCAAGGAGCAATTTTTACTTAAGTATTAAGTTTTCAAAATCTGCTTTGTATTTTATACTTTCAGCACCTCTCAATTTGAAATTTTTAATTGGAGGTACTTGATTTGTATTTAGATACCATAAAATGTACAGTTAAAGAAGTGAACCCAAAGTTGTTTCAAATATACTTAACATTTTCCAGTCAAGGGTTCTAATGGTGTTTTTTTAATTTAATTTTACCTTAATTAAAGTTAAATACAATTTATAATGTAGTTTATCTGTCACGTTAGCTACATTTCAAGTGATCTATAGTCACATAGATTTATAATCACATGTGGCTAGTGGCTACTGTATTGGACTGCAGAGCTTTCAAATTCACGGACTGTTTCTGCTTTAGAATTTTAAACGTGAGATATTTATTTTGCCACGTCCTAAGAGAGTGACTTCAGGTCTGGCCCACATACCCAATCCCAGCAATGACTCATATAGACTTACAAACACCTTTTACAGGAATATGTTTAGTGAATAACCACCCCCCCCCACACACACAAACACACACACACACACACACATGAAAAACACTTCTGAATACATCCCTTTCTGACCATGACTACTGGTATATGATGACTCTATGCCTCAGGGAACAGCTATTGCCTTCTCAATTATAGGGAGATAATTCCTTGAAGAGGCACAATATTCTAAAAATATAAATGAAGAATTAATCTTAGAAAATGCAAATAGTGAGCATAAATGGCTCACTTTGAGATATATATATATAGTAGTACAGGTTTCCCCTGCTGGGAAGGGGTTTAAGCAACACATTGGCATCAGTGTACCAGCTAGCATTGTTGTAAAAGACTGTGTTCGGCGTCAGTGAATTATTATTTTTTTTAGATTCTTTCAATGCATTTGCCCATTTTATGATGATGATTTACACAAACAACTGCCCACACCACTTTGTGATCAGCAGTTTTTTACTAAAAACAGCATGACCCCCATGCCCTAACCTCCTTATTCACCTGACCTCGCCCTGATAGACTTTTCTGTTTCCCTAGATGAAAGAAGTCCTTAAAGGGAAACATTCTGCCCACGTGGAAGAGGTGAAATAAAAAATAGCAGAAGCACTAAAAGACATCAAAACTGATGAGTTCAAAATCTGTTTTGAGCACTGAAAAAAATGTCTCAATAGGTGTATTGCATCAAATGAAGACTACTTTGAAGGTGACTGAAATTTAAACATGTAAGAGTAAATACACAATTTTTTATCAATAAATCCCAGGTTTGGGGGAGGCCCCCATCATATTATAGCATCCAAAGTGATATATCCTGACAGTCACTATTGTATTGTTCTTGCTTGTGACTGCATTTGGGACTTTTCCTTCTTTAATTGATCCCTTGTTGACAAATCTACACCTTAGAAAAGAAAAGAACCAGACACAGTGGATCAAGTGTATAATTCCAGCACTTTGGGAAGCCGAGGCAAGAGGATTGCTTGAATCCAGGGGTTCAAGACCAGCCTGGGCAACCTGGTGAGACCTCGTCTCTACAGTAAATCAGAAAAATTAGTTGGGCATGGTGGCGCGCACCAGTAGTTCCAGCTACTTGGAAGGCTGAGGTGGAAGGATCGCCTGAGTCCAGCAGGTCAAGGCTGTGGTGACTGTGAGCATGCCTCTGCACTCCAGCCTGGGTGACAGAGTGAGACTTCAACTCAAAAGAGAAAAAGGAAAAGGAAAAGGAAAAGGAAGCCGGGCTCGGTGGCTCAGCCTGTAATCCCACGCCTTGGGAGGCTGAGGTGAGTGGATTGCCTGAGCCCGCGGGTTCGAGACCCGCCTGGGCAAGCGAGACCTCATCTCTACAATAAATCAAAAAATCAGCTGGGCGTGGTATCGCGCGCCTGTAGTTCCAGCTACTTGGAAGGCTGAGGCGGAAGGATCGCCGGAGCCCAGCGGGTCGAGGCTGCGGTGGCCGTAAGCGGCCACCGCACTCCAGTCTGGGCGACGGAGTGAGACGCCAACTCGAAAAAAAAAAAAAAGGAAAAGGAAAGACAACGAAAGGTTTTATGTGGTATGTTTAGGGGGAGGAAGAGTACTGTTTTGCTTTGTTTTGT
>CAUYQG010223394.1:0-26017 GCA_963574415.1 Tarsius wallacei | reverse complement strand
GGGCCCGCCTAATTTTTTGATTTTTATTGTAGAGATGAGGTCTTGCCAAGTTGCCCAGGCAGGTCTCGAACCCGCGGGCTCAGGCAATCCACTCACCTCAGCCTCCCAAAGCGCGGGATTACAGGCTGAGCCACCGAGCCCGGCTATTTTTTTTTTTTTTTTTTTTTTTGAGTTGAAGTCTCACTCTGTCACCCAGGCTGGAGTGCTGTGGCATGCTCATGGCCACTGCAGCCTTGACCTGCTGGGCTCAGGCAACCCTTCCATCTCAGCCTTCCAAGCAGCTGAAACTACAGGCATATACCACCATGCCTGGCTAATTATTTTCTTAATTGTAGAGACGAGGTCTCGCCAAGTTGCCCAGGCTGGTCTCGAACCCGTGGGCTCAGGCAGTGTTCTTGTCTCAGCCTCAGCTGGGATTGTGCCATTGGGCCTGGCCTCTTTTTTTTTTTTTTTTTTTTTTAGCCAGGAAAAAATGAGAATTTATATCAGCAGCCTCAACCAAGAGCCAAATGCGCATGAAAAACCAAGAATAGAAACCAAGCTCAAAGGACATCAGAAAATGACTCAGAAACCCTACGAGTCTCATGTGTACACATTCATAAAATATAATAACTGCATTATTTCTGTTGGCCTCTAGATACAAAAAAATGGATACAAAATGTCACAAGAGAACATTCTGGGAGTGTTTAGAGATATTTCTTTTCACTATATTAAGAACAAAAAAATGATATTTTTATGCTACTTCTTTCATCTGTCTTTAGTTGGCTTCAAAGTTAAGTACTTGAAGTCTAAGAGCAAAATAGACCCCTTAGTCGCCCGAGTGGGTTGTCGTATTCCTGGAAGACACTGCCATCTAGTGGCCAATGAGAGCACAACAGTGAATGACTAGGTCTCTTTGTCCCTCAAATTCCAGGTTTTATTTAGCAAACGTACGAGATTTGAGATTCCTTTCACCGGGACTGCCGATAACTTCCAGGCCCGCAAATGAATGTTTTTTCTTTTCTCAATATGAAGAGTATAAATGAGCCATAATAAAAGCAATAAACTATTTGGGCTGAACAATTAAGTAGTTTTTATATTTGGAAAAATGGTCTTTGGGGAGAAAGAAAATTCAGCAATTTAATTTGTAAAACAGTGAAAGTGGGAGCACCAATCCACTATTTTGAGATTTTCGGGGAAAGAGCATATCATATGAATTCTGTGTCTTAACAGTAGTAGCAAATTATATTGAAGACATACTATGTGATCAACACATAATAGTTCGTTTGCTATCTGTTTATAAGGTATGATTGTATCTTACACAGTCTTCACAATGGTACTGCAAGCTCCATCCATCTCCAACAGCTGAAACTCACACACAGCTAGTAAGTGAGCTTTCAAAACTAGGACTAGATTCTCCTGAAAGTGTGTTCCTTTGCCGTCCCAGGGACTGCTGCCTTCTTAGCTACAGCTAATATCTGACACATAATAGCTTTTCAATAGCTATTCATTAATGAACGAGCACATGAATAAATGAATGAGTCCTGTGGCAGAAGCTGCTGGCGCTCACTGATATCTGTGCTTCCCTCTTCTGCCTAGGCATACTGCTAGACTATATTTTCCAGTCTCCTTTGCAGTTAGATGTGGACATGGGACTAGATTCTGGCCACCGGAAGCATTATGTCTAGACCTGGTCTATTAAAATGTCCTACATAGTATTTTCTTTTTCTTTTCTTCTTCTTCTTTTTTGAGTAGGAGTCTCATCCTGTCACCCAGGCTAGAGCGCAATGGCACACTCGCAGCAACTGCAACCTCAACCTGCTGGGCTCAGGTGATCCATCTGCATCTGCCTCAGCCATCCAAGTAGCTGGAACCACAGGTCCACGCCACCACACCTGGCTGATTTTTAAAAATTTATTGTAGAGACATGATCTCAGCATGTTGCCCTTGCTGGTCTTGAACCCCTGGACTCGGGCAATTCTCTTGCCTCTGCCTCCCAAAGTGCTGGGATTACAAGCATGAGCCACAATGGCTACTGGTCTCTTCTTTTTCTTTTGCCATCTGCTAGCTGAGAGGAGAGGACTCCAAGGACCTACACGAGGGTGGAGCCACATGGCAGAAGAAGTTTGGATCCCTGCCTGACTGCATGGAGCAGAGTTCCCTGCCCCACCTCCCACATTAGACTGTGACCTAAGGGAGAAATGGAGTTGTACTGTGTTACGCCACACAATGTGAGGGTTCTTGGTTATAGCAGTCAGCTTACCCAGACTACTAAAACTCTAAGAAAGTTCTTTGGAAAGAACAGATATTGCCTTCTCTGTACCAGAAAGACATCCAACATGGCTACTACTTTAATTTAAAACCCTGTCCAATTGAATAAAGATTTTTAGATTTACTTTTATAATTAGTCCACACCATTAAACTTACAGGGAGTTTAAGCTCTCTTTTTTGTAGGTTTCCACTGCAGCTGAGTTAGAGCAAAGGAGAAAAAATTTTTTGCTCAGGTAGATTAAAATGCTAAAGTTTCCAGCTGGGCTTGGTGGCTCAGCCTGTAATTCCAGCACTTTGGGAGGCTGAGGTGAGTGGATTGCCTGAGTCTGCGGGTTTGAGAGCAATCCAGGCAACTTGGCAACACTTCGCCTCTACAATAAATCAAAAATTAGCCGGGCATGGTAGCGCACGCCTGTAGGTCCGGCTATTTGGAAGACTGAGGCGGAAGGATCGCCTGAGCCCAGCAGGTCGACACTGGGGTGGCTGTGAGTGTGCCACTGCACTCCAGCCTGGGCAACAGAGTGAGACTTCAACACAAAAAAGAAAAGAAAAAGCGAAAGTTTCCATCAGTGTTTCGTATGCAGCCTGCAGGACTACATGTTTCATGAAATAAAGCTAAACCTGCTCTCCAACACACCTACTTTTAAGATTCCTGGGCGTCTCAGCTGGGTGAATCATGCTCGACTCAGTTGGTGACACACCAGCCCACAGAACGGAGGGGGTGAGGCACAGAACACATCAGAGATGCGAGCTCTTTACTACCTGACATTCCATGTGAGAGAGGAAACACTGCCTGTGGCAGTTCCCTCAAGTGTGTGCCATATATTTACAATGAAAGCCACCCTGGCTCTTGGGACACACCTGTGCATGTAACTTCTACTTCTGGAATCGCCCACTTAACTGTCCAGTAGGTTTTAAGGCATCTACTAATTTTCTTTCCTTTCTAATTGTTCTGACAAGGAAATACAGAATGTTCAATACCAGTCACTCAAGAGAGCTGTTATCTGCTTCTAATCTTCCTCTCTGTCACCTACCAGGGACTTTTAGAGACCTTCTCAGGCTGGATTAGATTAGCAACGCACCTGAGGAGAGAGGCAGGAAAATTCACGGAAGAATACGAGTATTTCAGCTAAAGTGTAGGCTTATGAAATTCAAATATGAGACCACTTTTTAAAATTTGGCAAAGTTATTTGAACATATATCTGAACTAATAGACAGTTGAGAATGGTTAGAACATTTTGACAGAGAATAGTGAAGGAAAATTTACTCACCAGACATTAAAACCAGTTTAAAGACACATTAACTGAAACAATGTGGTGATGCTATGAGAACAGATAAATAGATCAATAGAACATAAAAGGTGACTCTAAAACAGACACTAGAATACTTAAGATATGAGGGTAGTATATTTAGCTATGGTTCCAGCTACTTGGAAGGCTGAGGTGGAAGGATCACCTGAGCCCATTAAGTCGAGACTATGGTGGCTGAGTGTACCATTGCACTTCAGCCTGGGTGACAGTGAGACTCCGACTCAAAAACAAAAGGTTAATGATTTGGGGAAAAATCCTCCTTACCTCTCATCATGTAGCAAAAGAAGCCCCATATGCATTTTAAAATGTTAAGTGAAAGCATGAAAAAGAGTAGAAGAATGTAATGGTGGCCATTTAGACACTCTGAGGATGGGCAAAGATTTTCTAGGCACAAAATTTATGAAAAGAAACAATGGAATAAAATACCAGTCAAGCTGGGCTCAGTTGGTGGCTCAGCCTGTAATCCTGCACTTTGGGAGGCTGAGGTGAGTGGATTGCCTGAGCCCGCGGGTTCGAGACCCGCCTGGGCAACTTGGCGAGACCTCACCTCTACAATAAATCAAAAAAACGAGCCGGGCGTGGTAGCGCGCGCCTGTAGTTCCGGCTCCGTGGAAGGCTGAGGCGGAAGGATCGCCGGAGCCCAGCAGGTCGAGGCTGCGGTGGCCGGGAGCGGCCACTGCACTCCAGTCTGGGCGACGGAGTGAGACTCCAACTCAAAAAAAATAAATAAATAAAAATAAAAATAAAATAAAATACCAAACAATTTTGACCCCAGAAAATTTTAAATTACTGAAATTCAAAAATATTATAAAAAGGCAAATTAGAAACTGAAAAAAATTTACAATATATATGACAAAATTTAATATCCTTAATGTAAATGAAGTCATAAAAACAAACTAAAATAAAAGCCAAAGTAAGGTAAAAACCAAACAAAAACCCACTAATACCTTAATAGAAAACCAAGCAAAAGGCATGATTTCTTCATAGAAAAAAAAGTGGTGAATTAACATATATAAAAAAAGTTCTACTTCATTAATAACTGAAGCACTAAAGTCAACCAAAAGTAAGATGTCATCTTTGTTTTTGTTTTTTGAGTTGGAGTCTCACTCTGTCACCATGGCTGGAGGGCAGTGACATGCTCATGACCACTGCAGCCTTGACCTGCTGAGCTCAGGCGATCCTTCCGCTTCAGCCTTCCAAGTAGCTGGAACGAAAGGAGCACACCGCCATGCCCAGCTAATTTTTAAATGTATTGCAGAAGCGATGTCTACGCCAAGTTGACCAGACTGGTCTCGAACCCCTGGGCTCAGGCAGTCCTCTTGCTTCTGCCTTCCAAAGACGGGGATTACAGGTATGAGCCATTGCTCCTGGCTAAAATGTCATTTTTTATCTACCTACCAAACAGCCTAAAAATGTTATTTTATTATTTTTTAAAAATACAGTTTATTTAGAAAGTAAATTCGAGGCAGAGAGAAAGAGGAGATTCACCTCCCCAAGGTAGCTGAGGGGGCCAAAGCCAGGAAACATGGCAATGGCCCTAGCTCAAAGCATGTATGGCCACCCCATAGCTTAGCAAAGCAATAGCCTAAAAATTTTAAACATAATAATAGTTTTTGCTGATAAGATTATGTTGAGACTGACACTTTCATATATTGGCGGTAGAAGTATAAATTTGTTAATACATATCAAACTCTTTTATAAATTCCATACCCTTGGGTATTATAATCCCACTTCTATGAATATATCCTAATGAAATAATTAGAGGCCAGGCATGGTGGCTCATGCCTGTAATCCCAGCACTTTGGGAGGCTGAGCTGGGAGAATTGCTTAAGGCCAGAAGTTTGAGATCAGGCTGGGCAACATAGTGAGACTCCTCTACGAAAAAATAAAAAGAAAATTAGGCAACTGTGGTGGCATATGCCTGTAATTCTAGCTTCTTGAGAGGCTGAGGTGAGGAGATCACTTGAGCCCAGGAAGTCGAGGCTGCTGTGAACCATGATCATGCCACTGCACTCCAACCTGGGTGACAGAGCGAGACTCTGTAGAAAGAGAAAAAAAGAAAAATAATAATTAGATATGTGAATGTTTATGTACTAAAACTCTTGCTGAAGCATTATCTGTAATAGTGAGAAACTGGAAACAACACAGACCTCCCAGGAGAGAAGAGTGGTTAAACAAATTGTGGTACATTCACAGAAATGGATTTATGCCATCATTAAAAGATGACAGTTCAAAAGAATATTGGATGCTATGAGAAAATGCTGATAATAAGTCAAGAAAAGCAGGGTTCATGTTGCACAGACATGTATCTGCACATATATATTACATTCAATACCCAGACAAGTATAAATAAGATTCTTTAGTGGTAACATAATTTCTCTGAGAAATAGAATTGTGGATGATTATCCTGTTCTTTTTTCTTTTCTACATTCCCAACATTTTCTACAGCAGTATTTATTAAAAATAGAACAAGCACCCCACATCTCTATAATAAAAATAAATAAATAAATAAGTTATACATACACACAGTAAAAAAATATATCAAATACTTTTTCCTATCCTATTACAAGAATAATTCTCTCTTGAAAACACTCTTGTCGGGTGAATTCTTGCAAATTAAAATCATAATTAAAACACCAAATGACAATGAAAAGGAAATAGAAAAAGAACTGAGCATGGTGATTCATGCCTGTAATTCCAGCACTTTGGAAGGCTGAGGTGGGAGGATTGCTTGAACCCAGGAGTTCAAACCAACATAGGCAATATAGAAAGATCCTCGTCTCTACAAAAAAAAAAAAAAATTATCCATGCGTGGTAGCGTCTGCCTGTAGTCCCAGCTACTCAGGAGGCTGATTTGAGAGGATCGCTTGAGCCTAGGAGTTTGAGGCTGTGGTAATCCATGATCATGCCACTGCCCTCCAGCTTGGGCAACAGAGTGAGATCCTGACTCAAAAAAATAGAAAAAGATACATTAAAAAAAGATTGGTACCTATATGGTCAATGTGGCTGCTGTTCTCTCAACATTAATTCAATACGATCTTTAATATATTTGGGAAGTTTAGTTCCAACTCTTGAGATTCTCTTTCAGATGATTCATATTCAAAAATATCCAAATGACATTGTCACAAAAATCCTTTCTATTGTTTGTGATGTGGTATCTGTAGCACACATGGGAAGATTTTAAAGAGACTTCTTTTCATTGACAAAGTGTATTAAAAGTCCGCCAGTTGCCTGAAACTCAGGAGGGTCCTGGGAGTCAGGCCACGAGCAGTCTGGCTTCCTCACCCTGTAGCTTAATGAGTCTTGCAACACCCACTCCCCAGGCATTCATGAGGATGAAACAGTGGGCAGAAACGACGAGTGGTGGGTTTCGATCAGTATCTCTTTCTGGAAGAAAATTAATGTTAAATAGTCATGATTTTATAAATAGAAAAAGCACACTAAACATTTAAGGCTATCACTTTGCTAAATACTGGTCTGTCTATGGGGTTCTTTGAGCTATGGTAACCATGTTCTTCTAGATTTGGCCCCCTCCCCTACCTTGGGGAGGTGAATCTCTTCTTTCTCTCTAATTTCTAAATAAACTATATTTTCCAATCTAAAAAATAAAGAAATAAACATTTAAGAGAGCTCATAAGCGTCTTCTGTGGGCATTTTAGGATCTGTGACCTCATTCGCGTCGGGAAGAGGAGACGCCCTTGGTGCCAGGGATCACCTGCCCACACCAGGCTGGGCAAGACCAGTGGACAAGGGACCCTGTTCTGGGCACCTTCCGCTTTGGCAGGGCCAGCCAGAGGGATGGCAGCCCACATGATAAACCAATTAGAGAGTATGTCAGAAGGGGCAAGTGCTGTGAAATAGAAAGGGTGGGGTGGGGTAAGGGACTATGGATGCTCAGGGAGCCAGAATGAGAGTTATTTTGATTTCAGATAAGGTGGCCGGTCTGGTGTGGTGGCTCCCATCTGTAATCCCGTAATCCCAGCACTTTGGGAGGCTGAGGTGGGAGGATCCCTTGCGATCAGGAGCTCAAGACCAGCTGGGCAACATAGCGAGACCCCTCTCCACAAAAAAATTAAAAAATTAGCTGTGTATGATGGTGCCCATCTAGTAGTCCCAGCTACTTAGGAGTCTGAAGTGGAAGGATCACTGGAGCCCAGGAGGTTGAGGCTATGGGGAGCCATGATCTGGGCAACAGAGGGAGACCCCACTCCCCCAAAGAAAAACAAAAACAAAAACAGGCCCAGTGAACTGACCAGGCAGCTCATGCCTGTAATCCCAGCACTTTGGGAGGCCAAGGCAGGATGACTGCTTGAGCCCAGGAATTCGAGATCAGCCTGGGCAGCATAGTGAAACCTCATCTCTACAAAAAAAGTAACCCCCACTCCCCGCAAAAGTAAAGAAACAAAAGAACAAACAGGGTGGCCGAGAAAGTCCTCCCAATGTGACCCTAGGCAGAAGGACCAGCCAGGGCACAGAGGGTGAGGTAGCAGCATGCCTGCTGTGCCCAAGTGCATCAGGAGGAGGAAGGAGGCTGGTAGGAGCCAGAGAAGGACCACTGGTGCGAAGGCAGAGAGCGGGACATAACCAGATTCTGGATGTACATGAAAGGTACAGCCCGTAGAATTTTCTCGTGGACAAGATCAGTTTGTGAGACGGAGAGGAGTCAAGCATGCCGCCGAGGCTTTGGAAGGGTCCTCATCTGTGAAGGGCTACTTATTGAGCAACTACTGTATGCCAGGTACTCCTAGCACTTTAATGTTGTCCCGTTTAATCTCCATCAATCTCCATCGATACTTTCCATCTCAGGATATGAGTGTTGTTTCCTCCCCATGTTTAGATAAGGAAATTGAATCAGCACTAATACTTTAGAATCACTATCAGCTCATTTAATACAACCACCTTTTAAGGAATGTTTCTATCCTTCTGGTACAGATAAGGAAGCTGAGGTACAAAGAGGTCAAGTAGCACCCCAAAGGTCACACGCACAGTAAAATGGGGTGGTCCCAAGCTCCAGCAGCCAACTGAGATCCAGAGTCTGCGCCCCAAACCTGCCCTCCTCTCCAAGTCTGGCTTTCCCTGTCCAGGCGCATTCCTGACCCACCCACCAGGGTCTGCTCCCACAAGTCCAGTTTAACCTGGGAAAATGCAATTCTCTGTTTTTCTCTCGAAAGTAACATTTCTTCCCGTCATCCCTATTTCTATGAACAGCGTCATCAACCTCTCAGTCACCCTGGCCCAACACTTTGGTGTGGTCATCTCCAGAGTCCAACGCTTACAGCCCTCGTGTTACAGGCCTAGGCTCTGGGAACCATGTTTCTTAGATCTCTCATATTTGATTAGTTGTTTACTCGAAGTACCAAGGTAGACTCTTTGATTGCTGTAACTTCCTATCCCCCTCTAAGAACTATCAGCATAGTTAAATCTTGGGTCAAGTTGAAACTGCCAAAACCGCCTGTGGGCCTCCTTGTTAATTCAGCCTGGGGGTTGGTGAAGGGATTAGGAGACTTTGAGTCATGCTTTTGTTAATTTAGCCTTGGGGATGGGTGAGGGTGTATGGGGTATAAATTCTGAGTAAGTCATACTGTCCCAGGGAGTGAGTTTTTTGAGTGACTATGTGGCAGGATTTTTTACAGAGATGAGACACCAAGGCTTCTTTGCCAGGAAGCAGCATTTATTTGCGTCAGCACTGGCCCAGTGGATTTACATCCAAAGGCTGCGCCCCGAACGCATTGGGGCATTGCCTTATATTACATTTTAGCCTCTTTGTTTTTCTTATGTGGAAACCTGCATTTTTTAAATTTTATTTTTGAGTCAGTCTCACTCTGTCGCCCAGACTGGAGTGCAGTGGCCGCTCCCGATCACCGCAGCCTTGACCTGCTGGGCTCCCGCGATCCTTCCGCCTCAGCCTTCCGAGTAGCTGGAAGGGACTACAGGCGTGCGCTACCACGCCCAGCTAATTTTTTAACTTATTGTAGAGATGAGGTCTCGCCAAGTTGCCCAGGCGGGTCTCGAACCCGCGGGCTCAGGCAATCCCCTCACCTCAGCCTCCCAAGACGCGGGATTACAGGCTGAGCCACCAAGCCTGGCTTGCATTTTTGATTGGGTATTTTATGGCACGGGTTGTAACTGGGCTACTCATGCTCACTCAGACGTTGACTACGCCATGTCACTTTTTTTTAATACATTATTTTTTTATTCTGGGAAAACCTTTATCTTTTTGTTGTAAAAGGGCCCCTGCCTCAACTACACCGACTCACTCCCTGATTCCATGGTATCAGACTTAACGCCCATTTCTCCCAGCCCTCTGCCTTTTGTCTCTGATGGACCCTGAGGAGAACAGCTGGTTTGTTAGGCTAGAACATTCAAATGCCTTCCCTCTCCCTCTCCTTGTAGAGTCCCCTGATCACTGCTAGTCAGACCCTTCCTGCTCCACAACCAGAAGCCTCAAGATGCCGGCCTTCCCTCCCCTGGATCCACGCCAGCAGGCAGTCTACACAGTACAGCAAAGATGTCATTCCAGCCTCTTCATCCTCTTGCCCATACAGTCTCCAATTCACACTACTGTAAGACCTACAGCCTGGCCCCAGCCACCCTTCCCTGTCGCAACTGCTGCCTCTCCTGGGCACCTCTGCGAAGTTCTCCGTGACCGGGGAACACACTGCCCCCACACAGGGCCTCACTATTCTGTTCCTCCTTCCTGGGAAAAGGAAGAAAGGGAAGAAAGCAGGCAAGGGGAGAAGGGAGGAAGGAAAGGGGAGGAAATGACGCTAAAGACAGAGAACTGGGCCAGTCATGGTGGTTCATGCCTGTAATCCCAGCACTTTAGGAGGCCAGAGTGAGAGGATCGCTTGAACCCAGGAGTTCAAGACCAGTCTAGGCTGGGTGCGGTGGCTCATGCTTATAATCCCAGCACTTTGGGAGGCCAAGGTGAGAGGATTGCCTGAGCCCATGGGTTCAAGAGCAGCCTGGTTAACTTGGCAAGACCTCATCTCTACAATAAATCAAAAAATTAGCCAGGTGTGGTGGCACATGCCTGTAGTTCCAGCTTCTTGTAAGGCTGAGGCAGAAGGATCGCCTCAGCCCAGCAGGACAAGACTACGGTGCCTGTGAGTGTGCCACTGCACTCTAGCTTGGGTGACAGAGTGAGACTCAAAGTAAAAAAAAAAAAAAGAAAGAAAGAAAGAAAAGGAGCTGAACACACTGGCTTCTCCTTACCTCAACATGAAACTATAGTTGCCTCAATTTGTCTCAGCCTGTCAAGTTTCAGTCCCATTTAGTGAGATGCCAAAGCATATATTATTCCCTCATACATATAAAATGACATATGACAATGTTATTCGTGGAAGCATTGTTTGTAATGATAAAAGATGGGAAAACCTAAAAGTCCATTCATAAGGGATAGATTAACTATGTTATGGCCTAAACAGTGGAATACTATGCAGCCATAAAGTATGATGAGGAGGCACTACATGAGCTGCTTTTGAGATGATTTCCAGGATGTTGTTATGGGAATCAAGTAAGGCAGAGACAAACGAAACATACACAGAATGCACTACTTTTGAAAGCTTTTTACAGTTTTGGGGGGGAGGTGTTGGGGGTCTCACTCTGTTACCCAGGCTAGAGTATAGTGGCACGATCATGGCTCACTGCAGCCTCAACTTCCTGGGCTCAGGCAATCCTCCCGCCTCAGCCTCCCAAGTAGCTGGGACTACAGGGAAATTCACCACACCTGGCCAATTTTTAAAATTTTTTTGTAGAGATAGGTTCTCACTGTGTTACCTAGGTTGGTCTCAAACTCCTGGGCTCAAGCAGTCCTCCTGCCCTGGCCTTCCAAAGTGCTGGGATTATAGGCATGAGCCACCACGCCCAGCCAGGAGGCACTATTTGATTTAAAAGGTGGAAAAGAAAAATCCATATGTATTTGTTTGCAAATGTGTAAATATCTACAGAAGGACACATAAGAAACATAAAACTGAGTGGCCAGGGAAGGAGGAAGGCTTTTTGGGGGGCCACGCTTTTGGGCCTTTTGGGTTTTGAACCAAGTGAAGGCATTACCTCTCCAGGAAATGAATAAATACAACGAAGACCTCTAATGAGGTGATATTTTTAAGTGAGTTTTGGCTGAATACTGTACAAAGGGATTTATACAGATACCACCTCTCCCTGCGAGGAGCTTGGGATAGAATCAAACCTTAGTGAGTGGCCCAAACAGGAACCTCGTTAGGAGGACCACAAGATAGGGCTGGGGTGGTGCCCTCGGGACATTTGGCCTTTGCTGCCCTGCCTTGTTTCTCCCTCTGGGCTCTCAGGTGGTTGTGTGTGGTGGGTAGTTTCAGATTTATTTTCTTTCCATTTCTATTTGACCTGTTCTACTTTGTACTTCTAAAAGGAAGGTAGTGTTTGGATGTAATCATGAACCTGATTAGTCTAAACAGGAATAAGAATAGAAGTAGCAAAGGGAAGGAAACATCTTAGAGCAGACCTCTTGTCTGAGAAGTATGAGATGTCACTGGTGTGGAGACAGTACAAGGACCCAAAGTTGGAAGGGTTCGTGGATGTATAAAGACCGCGAAGGGAGTATCATCACCATCTCAATTAATGTCATTGTGTCCTGCCCAGGGTCCACTCGAACAATGACACAGTCCTCCAACCTCAAGAAAAATCTGAAAAATCAAAACTGACTAGGATTTTTATGCCTTTCTAGTAAGTAGAGGGAAAAAAACATTAATATGAGAAATGGTTTATTAAATGGTATATCAGAATACACTCAACTTTTAGTGTGAGTTCTGCTGACACTTGATTTTCAGTCAGGTCACCTACCCTTGTGACATCACCCATGAAAATGAAAATTAATATTCTAGATGATGATGTGGAGATACTGCAAGGCCTACGTTACCAAAGAAAGATCTGCTCGTGGACTTCCATGTGAGAAATACTTAGTGACGCAAGAAAGTGTTCATGAGAGACTGGAAATAAATTAAAATTTTAAAGCAGTTATTACCTCTGTGCATACTGGGGATATGTATTTTCTTCTTTAATTTTTAAAACATTTTTACAAATCATTATTTTAATGTTTTCATGATTACAAACAATAGAATCTTCTTCTGATTTTTTTTTGAGTTGGAGTCTCACTCTGTCGCCCAGGCTAGAGTGCAGTGGCACACTCATGGCCACTGCAGCCTCAGCCCGCTGGACTCGGGTGATCCTTCCACCTCAGCCTTACAAGTAGCTGAACTACAGGCACACACCATCATGCCCGGCATAATTTTTTGATTTATTGTGGAGAAGAGGTCTCGCTAAGTTGCCTAGGCTGGTCTCGAACCCTTGGGCTCAGGCAATCCTCTCACCTCAGCCTCCCAAAGAGCTGGGATTATAGGCGTGAGCCACTGTACCCAACTTCTTCTAATTTTTAGAAAGACTTTTTTGCATTGATCACATCTTAAGGCATGAAGTAGGAACAATACATTTTAGCAAGATTTTCAGCAAGGGTTGAAAAAAAAATTACCCAGTTTGCTAAACCATTGCACTCCCCTACTCACCCGTGAATTGAGGGTTTCTGTGCTATGAACAACATGTTTGTGATGAACATGAGTTTGCTGGAGGGATTTCGCAATCCCCTCAGGTCAGCTGCTCACTTGAACACAACCTGCCTCGGGGAAGTGTGTTAGAGGTGTCCAAGCCTCTCACGGAGAAAGGAGGAATGTAGCATTTCTTGCAACCAGATGCCTCTCGATTGATTGAGACCTGTCAGGGGGGACCATTAGGAGGATGAAGTTGATGAATAATAAATAGTGTATTTACACAGCCCTTGGAATCCCCAAAGACCTTAAAGTGCTTCATAAACCAATAGATAAATTACGTACTGGGGACACATCCTTCACTACTGCAATGCAGCCTCTTCTGGGATGGGGTGCCAAGTGGCAGCTGTTGAATGATACACAGTCCAAATGGACAGGAAGCCCTGAGCTTCTTTTAAAGTTAATTTTATCAGAGGAATGCTGATAAGCAACAAATAACTGAACAACTAAGGAAAACGGCATCTAGCAAATGGAAGAAGTAGAAAGAACAAACCCATATTCTTCCAGAAGGAACCAGAATCCCACTCCACCCTACTTAGGGCCTCCGGTCAAGGAATGTATCTTCTTGATCAATTGACAGGCGTTAACCGTGGTTGTGAAAGCCCTCTGACATGCATGAACCCGTTTCCTCGTCTGGAAAATGAGGATGGTAATAATAAAACTTAGGCTACAGACATGCAGGAAGGATTTGGTAAGATAAAATAGGAAAAGTGCCTGTGTGAGGGAGGTGGGAAAGGGACAAATTTCCTTTCTATTTTATTCATTACAAATTCTTGCATGCCTGTCAGGTTCCATGTAAGTATGGAATTTTCTTTTAAAAAATGATTACAAGTGAATGAGGAAAATACCTCATACCTCAAGAGACTTCTCTGAGTCCTTTTTGAGGTAACTGAATTTGGTACACAGTTCTTATTCTATGTAAGACCAGAAGTCACATTTTCCAGAGTAATGTTCCATAGTTCAGTGTTCAATGTTGACTGAACTATGGAAGATCTTATCGAAAATGAACACTTTCCCGTCTCAATAGATCTTGTGGTATGTAATTCATATAACATGGTAAACTCCTTGTCTCCTCTGGACAGATGAGGAAACGGGTTCATGCATGTCAGAGGGCTTTCACAACCACGGTTAACGCCTGTTAATTGATCAAGAAGATACATTCCCTGGAGGTAGTACAGGACTTATGCCAAGCTCAGGTCTCACAGAAATCTAAATATGTCAACTTTTAACCCATTCAAAGAGCAGAGATGATAGAAAAGGATAAAGAAAAAACATCTAGAAATATAACCACGAAAGTTCTCACTCTCAAGGGGCTGTCCAGAGAGAGTTCTTTAGGAAAAAGAGCTCATGATGTTGCCAGGTGGGATGCTGTGCAGCACTCATGGGTTCTTTTACTCACTACTGAAAGGAATCTCAGAGTGGCCAGCAAAGTTTTTGTTCTGTTTTGTTTTTTGAGTTAGAGTCTCACTCTGTCGTTCAGGCTGGAGTGCAGTGGTACGCCCAATGCCACCGCAGTCTCGACCTGCTGGGCTCAGGTGATCCTTCCCCTTCAACTGGAACTATAGGCACATGCCACCATGCCTCACCAAGTTGTTCAGGCTGGTCTTGAACCCGTGGGCTCAGGCAATCCCCTTACCTCAGCCTCCCAAAGTGCTGAGATTACAGGCTTGAGCCACCACACCTGGCCCATTTTACATCTTGATGGGCATTTCTTTTAATGAGCTGAGAGGGTGGCGTTCACATTGAGTCTGCATTCCAGCTCATAGGGCCATCTGGCCTGCAGACAAGATGTCCGGATGCTTCCCTGTTTTAAGATGAAAACTGCCTACTAGAAATGTATCTATCTATGTCTAACCTACACTGACTCCTCTGCCTCAATACTATACATTTTCTTCAGGGCTGCAGAATATTCTGTCGTCCAGATCCACGGTGAAAGTGGGAGGCTAATCTGAAAGCAATTCTCTAGACTAAAATAAGAGTCAAACTACTCTAAACATTACTACTAATCATAGCTGTCACCTCTGGAGCACTGACCATATGCCTAGTGTGTGATAAACCTTTGGTGTAATCCTGACTTCTCACAGTGTGAGCCACAGACCCGGAGGACTGCCATCTCCTAGGAGCTTGTTAGAAAGGCAGACTCAGGCCCTGCCCCAGACCCGCTGAATCAGATCTGCATTTAAGGAGACCCCCAGATATTTTCTACGTACACTACGGTGTGTGAAGCCCCAAATTCAGATCTCTTAAGTAGCCTCTCAAAGCACTTCTGCAATTTCTTTTTTTTCTTCTTGTTTTATTTATTTATATTTTTGTTGTTACATTCTTTTCAAAAAATTTTTTTAATTTTAAAGATATGGGGTACAATTCAGGGTTAGGTATACAAACACTGATTATGCACGTACCCTTGTTGATGAGGTGTGCCCCTCCCTCCCCTGGCAGTTTCCCACTACTGCCAATCTCTTTCTTATAGTATTATGATAATTATTCAAGGTCGGCTTATGAGTGAGAACATATGGCACTCTGATCTTTGTTTCTGTGATAGATCACTGAGTATGATCGACTCTAAATCCATCCAAGTTGCTCTGAAATCCATGTTTGTCCTTCTTTATGGCTGCATAATCTTCCATTGTGTATGTGTACCCCATTTTTTTTAATCCAGTCCAGCTTCAATGGGCAGCATGATTGGTTTCGTGTTTTTGCTATTGTGAATAGAGCTGCAACAAACATATGTGTGCAGGTAGCTTTTTTGTAGGAGGATTTGACTTCCTCCGGGTATATTCCCAATAGGGGAATTGGGTCATATGGAATTTTTTTTTGAGTCATTCTCACTCTGTTGCCCAGGCCGGAGTGCCATGGCACACTCACAGCCACCGCAGCCTCGATCTGGGCTCAGGCAATCCTTCTACTTCAGCCTTCCATGTAGCTGGAACTACAGGCGTGCACCACCACACCTGGTTAATTTTTTGCTTTATTGTAGCAACAAAGTCTCGCCAAGTTGCCCAAGCTGGTCTCGAACCCCTGGACTCAGGCAATCCTCTCACCTCAGCCTTCCAAAGTGCTGGGATCACAGGCGTGAGCCACCTGCCCAGCTGCACTTCTGCAACTTCATCCCAGGAGGGCCTTATGAAGACTCTGAGATGTGAAATTTCCAATAACCAAGAGAGCGCATACATTATTTACACAAGATAGCACAGCGAGATACAGAGCTGGAATCAAAGCCCGGGTCACTGCCTCCTTTCCTTCAGCCACTGTTAGATTAAAGCTGTCCCAACCTGCTTCTCCCATGGCACCTACAAATACTTCAGCGTAGATGGCAGAATGAGGTACGATGGAGACTCAGGTAACCCCAGCACCCAACATCCCCAGCAGTGCAGATCTTGAAAGATTGAGCCACTGCTTCTCTTCCGGATGCCAAGTTTAGCCAGACTTTTCCTTCCTGAGACCGCAGTTTCTACTCAGCCCTGTCACTGTGCCTCTCCAGGTCAGAGCATTGTAGCCGATTCTGCTAATTCACACACTCCCTCTGCAGAACTTCCAAGGGCCTCCTCTACCTCCTAATGGCTCCTTGATGTTCTGTTGAGAATTGGGTGCCAGGCCACCAGAGGAAAGACAACAGACCCCCATAGCTCAGAGGAGCTTTTGAGAGTATGCTGGCTCGGAGGAAGGCCCAGTGCCAGGTGCTGTGGGGGTGGGTGGGCAGGGGCTGCCTCTAAGAAGCAAGAGTTGGGAAGGGGAGGATAGGGAAGGAATAGAACGTCGAAAAAAAAGCTTTGACTTTTTCTCCAGATCTTGGCATCTCCTTACTTACTCTTTATTTTGTACAAAACTCAGTCAGGCATGGTGGTTCACACCTATAATCCCAGCACTTTGGGAGCCGGTGGCGAGAGGATTGCCTGAGCCCAGGGGTTCGAGACTAGGCAATTTGGCAAGACTTCATATCTACAATTGCCTAGGCAATTTGGCAAGACTTCATACCTACAATAAATCCAAAAATTAGCCAGGCATGGTGGTGCACACCTATACTCCCAGCTACCTGGAAGGCTGAGGTGGAAGGATAGCCTGAACCCAGCAGGTCGAGACTGTGGTGGCCGTGAGCATGTCATTGCACTCCAGCCTGGGCAACAAAGTGAGACCCCGACTCAAAGAAAAAAAAAAATGTAGCCGGGCGCAGTGGCTCACGCCTATAATCCCAGCACTTTGGGAGGCCGAGGTGAGAAGACTGCCCGAGCCCACGGGTTTGAGACCAATCTGGGCAACTGGCGAGACTATCTCTACGGCAAATCAAAAAATTAGCCAGGCATGGTGGCATGCATCTGTAGTTCCAGCTACTTGAAAGGCTGAGGCAGAAGGATTGCCTGAGCCCAGCAGGTTGAGGCTGAGGTGGCCTTGAGCATGCCACTGGACTCCAGCCTGGGCGACAGAATGAGACTCCAACTAAAAAAAAAAAAAGTACTAGTATAATTTTGTACAAAACTCCTCAAAAACTAAACTAAAATAAAGCATCATCCTGAATGCATGCGCCTGTTGCTTTAGTGCTCTGCCTGGCTGCAACCTCTACTATGGACCTGAATTTTGACACAGTCATGACTAATGATGGAGATCTTAGCTGTGGGAGAGTCTGCTTTAAAGAGCTACTTTGGATGGCAACCCCTTTGGGTCCCCTCTCACTGTGGGAGATTTTGTCCTCTCAATAAATCCTGCTTTCCAATAACATTTAAAAAATAAAAAGCTACTTGGGGAGCAGGGAGACCTTTCCGGTCCCTAGGTGATCACACCACATGGGAAACAGTCTCTCTTTATCAGCCAGCATTCAGCTGCAATGTGCTGCATCAACCAAGGCCCTGTCATGTTTGAACCTGGGAAGCTGGATTGGAGGATCCAGGCAGAAGGATTGCCTTCAGGAACTGCCAGGTGACTCCAGGTGAGACAAGAGGACCTTTGACAGAGAAGAGACCGAGCATTCTGGGCTCACCAGGAACAGCATCGGTTGCCTATAAATACCTCATTAACTAGGGTCCTGCCTTTTCTCTTCACAAATCTGTTCTGAAGTTAGTTGTGTAGACAAAAAAGGAAAGGGAAACCTTTGGAAAGGGAAACCTTCTGCAGTTCCCATTGTGTGCTCTCTTAAGTAAAGGGCTTCTCTATGTTGCCAGAAACCCCTGCAAAGATGACTTCCCCAGATGCCTTTCTAATACACTGTGATTATTGCTGGATATGGTGTGGTTATTGCTCGAGGGACATCCGGGAGCCAAGTCTCTTTGCATCAATCACTTGGAACTTTAAAGGAGACCCATTCTTGCTCTGAGGATTTAGAAAATACCTAGTGAGTAAAAAACTTATGACGTCACAATGTATGCATTTTCCAACAGTCATTACCAGGATTACATTTGGGGGCTGGTAGATTAAAAAGTGTCACTCTCAATACTTCAATTTCTTCTAAAGAACAGGGCAAGGGAGTTAGTCACTGGGAAGTCAGCATTCTAACTGCTGAGTCAACTTCATTAATGCTGCTGAGCTTGTTCTAAATCCTTCTATGACTCAGTGCAAAGCACACACACACAAAGCAGAACCACAGAAACATGAACTGTTACTGTTCTAGAAACCAGTGAACTTTCTGATAATTGTATGTCTACTTCAGAGGCAATGAGGATAAACTGGAAAATTCTAAGCATATGTAAAACAGGTCATGAACCTTTGAGAAGCATGCATGTGTTTATGTCGATCCCACTTGACTGGTCCCATGACCAACACGGTTTGAGTGTTTCTAGGTGTCACCAGAAACATGGTAGCTTCACTTAATGGCAGTGTTTCTCAGAAATATCAATATGAACTTTAATGACATTTGACATTTTGCATGTATTTCCCAGCATTGTTTTCTGAGTAATGGGCCACGGGTATAAAACATACGAAACTGCAACAACCGTTCCATGCCACAGTTGCAACGTGTCTGTGAGAGCCATCTGTCAAGGTTTTAGACCTGCATGGAAATAATTCCTATAAATATCAGAACATCTTTATGATGATCTAAAGTAAATAGGTGAAAAAGCACCAGGCTGGATGCGGTGGCTCAAGCCTGTAATCCCAGCACTTTGGGAGGCTGAGACGAGAGGACTGCCTGAGCCCACGGGTTTGAGACCAGCCTGGGTAACTTGGCGAGACTTCGTCTCTACAATAAATAAATAAATAAAAATTAGCCAGGTGTGGTAGCACGCACCTGTAGTTTCAGCTACTTGGAAGGCTGAGGCAGAAGGATCGCCTGAACCCAGCAGTTCGAGGCTATGGTGGCCGTGAGTGTGCCACTGTACTCCAGCCTGGGCGACAGAGTGAGACTTCAACTCAAAAAAAAAAAAAAGAAAAAGCATTCCTTTTGACAATGGGTTGCAGAATGCTCAGCCCTATTGTAGGACATGGCAAAGGGCCAGGAACACTTTTGTAGAGACCTTGTCTCTGCAAAAATTCAAAAAATTAGCCAGACATAGTGGCGTGTACCAGTTACTCAGGAGGCTGGAGTGGAAGGATCGCCTGAGCCCAGGAGGCCAAGGCTACAGTGAGCCGTGATCGTGACACTGCACTCCAGCCTGGAAGACAGAGTAAGACCCTGACCTCCCCCCAAAAAAGAAAGGGCAGTGGAAACACTCCTCTGGTCCACCCGAGAGCCTGTCATGTTGGGCTGTGTTTGTTCCAACCCATCCATGGGCCACCTGTGGTGAGCTGGTGGAACTGCTGGAACTGTGCACTTGTGCAGCAGCCTGGGAGTCTTGGGGGCATTGTCCCCCCACCCCCCGCTCTGACTGATACCCACTCCTCCTCTTCAGTCTGAAAGCAAAGTCCCCCAAAATCAAGGCCTGCATGTCTTCCTGGGTTCCCCCAGAGGACTGAGTGATCACCCAGGAGTACTGTCCTCCTTTCTGTCTCAACCCTCACCACCATGTTTTTCCTGGACCAGCTGAAGATACTTGCTGCAGCCCATAGCCCTGTCTTTCCTGGGCTCAGGTGACAGGTGACAGAGTTCAGGGAAGAGCCCACAGCCTGCCAGGTCCCCAAACCAGGGACTCCTGGACCTGGCAGTGGGCAGGAGCAGGCTGGTTGGACTCTGTTCTGTGACAGGACTGCCTGCCTCCCTGCCCAGTCTGATAACCACACACATCAGCCAGGTTGAGCCCCTTCAGAAACCTACCTCCTACCCCAGCTCTTTTGGTTATTAGTCATATAAACATTTTTTTCTTGAGTTGGAGTCTCACTGTCGCCCAGACTGGAGTGCAGTGGCTGCTCCCGACCACCGCAGCCTCGACCTGCTGGGCTCCGGTTGATCCTTCCGCCTCAGCCTTCCAAGTAGCCGGAACTACAGGCGCGCGCTACCACGCCCGGCTAATTTTTGATTTATTGTAGAGATGAGGTCTCACCAAGCTGCCCAGGCGGGTCTCGAACCCGCGGGCTCAGGCAATCCACTCACCTCAGCCTCCCAAAGGCGCGGGATTACAGGCTGAGCCACCGAGCCCGGCTAGTCATAGAAACTTAATTGCCTCCTGTAACTAGGAAGTCCAGAGGAGCAAACCCTGTCTTCAGGCACTGCTGGATCCAGAAGCTCAATTGACATCATTAGTCCTCTGTTTCGTTTGTTTTTGGTTTTTGTTGTTATTGTTTTGTTTGTTTTCACTCTCTCCTCGGTCAGGCCTAGGTCCTGTGGCCACGGCCAAAGATGGAACACTGCAACTGGCCACCCCACAAGAGAGAGTCACATGAGGAAAAAGAAGGAAATAAGGAAAATAAGGAAATAAAATAAAATGAGGAAAAAGCAGTTCACCAAATACACGAGGGATGCCAGACAGAAAAAAAATTTGCTGTTCACTACAAGGCATGAGGAGCCCCTCACACTGAGGATTCTGCTCCCAGCTACCCTGTTCGTCCATCATCAATCTCTAAGGGAAATGTTCTCCACAGAATTGTCTCCAGATGACTCCAGAACAACCGCCTTAGGCCCACCAAAGATATGTGTCTGACTGCCAGCCACATTTTATGAAGCCTGCCTTCCTGAGGATCGGTTGTTTTATACATGCCTTTCTACTGTTCCTCCTGAAGGTATTTTTGTGACTTCCCATGCTACTTTTTTTTTTTTTTTTGTGTTATAGTCTAACTATGTCACCCAGACTGGAGTACAGTGGCCCGGAGCAGCCACTGCAGCTTCCACCGGCTGGGCTCTGGCGATCCTTCCGCCTCAGCCTTCCAAGTGGCTGGAACTACAGGCGCGCGCTACCACGCCCGGCTGATTTTTTGATTTATTGTAGAGATGAGGTCTCGCCAAGTTGCTCAGGCAGGTCTCGAACCCATGGGTTCAGGTAATCCACTCACCTCGGCCTCCCAAAGCGCTGGGATTACAGGCTGAGCCACCGAGCCCGGCCCCTCATGCTACTTCTTAGAGGTACAACATTTATAGCCAACCATGCAAGAGTTCTACTGTGCCTGGCCAGATACCCACCGGCATGTGACTTTGGGGACTTTAAAATAAGGTAGTGGAGCATGTGACTTCCATGTCCTTTCCAGCCCTGGTGTTCTATGATTCTTGAGTCTTAGATGTCATGTGGTCTTTATAAAAGGCACTGGGACGATGCTGTCATCGAAGTGTTTAGTAACTGTTCAAATTGCACTTTTGACTTAAAGAGTTGGGAAGTGACCTCTGTCATCACTTTCATAGTGTGGGACGAGTTACCTTAGTCTTTGGTTGCCTCTAAAAAGGCTGGGGCTGAAGGGGCCCTCCAGGCATCCTTCCCTGAGCCAGGCCCACCCCAACAAAAATCGCAGCCACTAGGCTATGCCCAGGCTGGATTAAGCCCATGGCTGTGAGTAGTTGTCCCAGCCTGGAACAGTCCCCTGCTTTGTCCTTACCCACGGGGACTGGGAAGCACCATTAAAAAAAAATAAAAACCAAGCCTAGAGCTGAGAACAAACTGTCTTGCAGTTTCGCCCCTGACTCAAGTTCAAAAGGACAGAAGTGCAAAGCTACTTTAAGAAACAGTAAAAGTCAGCAGAAAATCGGGCTTACAAAAAAACCCTGCAACTGCATAACTGGAAACACCAAAAGTGACTGTGAAGCTCTGCTGTCAGCATAAGGCCTCAAGGAGGCAGCCAGAGGAACAGGACCTGCAGCGTAATTAGAGCCTCTGAGGTACAGCAAGCCAGCAAGCCAGATTTACTGGGGTTTTTGTTTGTTCTGAAAGGTCAGAAAGGTGAGATGGCCTGATTTCCTGGGTAATTCTACAGCTGGGAGGAAACCTAACGGCTGTAAAACTTGTTCAAAGCTAACTGTATGATTTCGTGTTTTAAAAGTTAAGGATGAAAATCTTTCTTTTTAATTTTATCTGCATTCAATCACTCTTTGAGGTTACTAAAGCTCCTCATTAGAGGACAGGGTTCATTTTCAGTTGAAAGTTTTGCCATTTTACCCAGTGATAAAAGCTGGCAGAAACTAAGAAATGACTAGTAAGAATTGAAAGTTAATCAGGAAGTGCTTGTGTTTCACTTAAATGTGGTATTCCTGGCAATTCTTGCTAAGTGGCCTCTCCAGCAATGAGGTGGGGTGGGATAGTGGTAAGAGTGAGCTATACTCAGCGCGCACTGGGTTCAAATCTCAGCCCTGCTGGGCACCCTGGCCCACACCTATAATCCTAGCACTTTGGAAGGCGGAGTTTAGAGGATTGCCTGAGCCCAGGGGTTCGAGACAAGCCTGGGCAACTTGGTGAGAACTGTCTCTACAATAAGTAATTTTTTTTTTTTTTTGAGTTGGAGTCTCACTCTGTCACCTAGACTGGAATGCAGTGGCCGCACCTGGTCACCACAGCCTAGACCTGCTGGGCTCCAGCGATCCTTCCGCCTCAGCCTTCCAAGTAGCTGGAACTATAGGCGCGCACTACCACGCCCGGCTAATTTTTGATTTATTGTAAAGATGAGGTCTCACCAAGTTGCCCAGGCGGGTCTCGAACCTACGGGCTCAGGCAATCCACTCACCTCGACCTCCCAAAGCGCGGGATTACAGGCTGAGCCACCCAGCCAGTCCAGTTAATAATTTTTTTAAAAAAAATTAGCCAGGCATGGTGGCAGCTGCCTGTAGTTCCATCTACTTGGAAGACTGAGGTGGAAGGATCGCCTGAGCCCAGCAGATCGAGGCTGCAGTGGCCGTGAGTGCACCACCGCACTCTAGCCTGGGCTACAGAGTGAGATTCCGACAAAAATAAATAAATCCCAGCCCTGGCGCCCATTAGTTGTGCAACCTTTATCCTCTTCTCTGTGTAAGCAATGGTGAGATGAAGGGGCTCTTGCAGAAATCAGTGAACGGTGTCAGGCAGCACGTGCGTGATCACCAGCAGCATGCTTATCACAGGTGTGGGTGGTTACGCATATACACTCAGACTTGTGGACAGCGTTGGCAGGCCCTGTCCTCTGTTCACCTGTCTGCGTCTCCCAGGCAAGGGTCTTTGGTGTTTGCGACATGAACTTCAGGCCTCCTGACTGAATAGAAACAAACAGAAAAGCAGGGGCCGAAGGGCCACCCTGTCGACCCAGCCCCAGTAGGTGACTGCAGACCTTACAGAAACAAGTGGCCGCGTCAAGGCTGGCTTGTGTGCGAACTGAGGCGCGTTCTCTGACCCGTCAGCGAGCCGTAGTTTATTCGGACAGAGACCCTGAATCGAGCCCCGCCGGGGCCACGGCGCCGCGCCCCCCGCGCGGCCGGCCGCAGCGGCCCTTCGTCGGCCCTGGGCGCCCCCCGCCGGGCCCAGCTCCAGCCTCCGGGCCACACGGCCCCGCCGCCTCGCTGCTCCTTGGCGGAAAGGTGGCCGGCCGAGGCCCCGGAGCAGCAGCGTTTTGCACCTGGCAGCGGCTGGCGGGAGCGGCATCCCCGCGGCCTTCCCGCGCTCTGACCGCGCGCACGTCACTGCCCTGAGCGTGACAGTCGGGGGGGAGGGGCCTGCCGCCGAAGACAGGCGTCTGCTTGTGTGCGCATGCGTAGTGTGTGAGTGTGTTGCGAACGTACGTGTGAGTGTGAGTAGAAAGCCCAAGTCGCCACAGTTCACCCCTACCTGGCGCCCACTTTGTGCCTGGGCGCGCCGTGCGGAGTCTCCTTCACGAAAGGGCCTTTCCCGCCCCGCCGCCTCGGGCCCGCGGCCCGTCTCCGCCCGCCCTCCGCAGACCCTCCCCCTCCAGCAGCCCGCAGCTTTCCAGCGACTCGGCGCGTCTCGTCTGCACAGCCGCGGGCGGGAGGGCGAGCGCCGCCTCCGCCTCGCCCGCCCGCGCCCTCTGCTGGGCGGAGGAGGTGGGGCAGCCTCTCGCCCGGGCAGCGGAGCGCCGGGGCAGGAGGGGCCGAGGGGTTCCTTTTCTTCTTCCTTGCGGCTTGGTAGGTTTCCCCCTCTCCCCACCCACTTGTTTTCCTTTGATTGTCCTTTAGGAACAACAAAAGGCAACCTGTTAGTAATCCTCATCACGTCCACATTCAAGGTCTTGCCCCTCCGTTAGCAGGACTGTGACTTTTATTATGTTAATAAGCATTTGGCCCCTTTCACGCCCAGAGTTTCTTGCAAGGCCCTATCCCGTTCATTCGACACTGGAAGGCGCCGGGCCCGGTCCCACTGTCCTAGTTCTGCAACTTCCCTCTGACCGGGGAAGAGGAGGGAGAGGGCATTTCCGCCACACTGCCAGCCCCCCCGCGAGGTGACTTGCCTTCTGAGGCTAAGCTGCAGCCTCTTCCACTCTGCTCTGTGCTGAGGAGGCTGACAGGCGTGGACGATACCGAGGGGGCTCTTGCCCTCTGGCTTCCTGTTGGTTTTAGCCCCAACCGGAGACAGGAGGGAGTGGCAGTTGTTTCCCCTCGCTATGGAGTCATACTCAAGACTTTTTTTTCTTTTGAGGTAACAACACATTTGTCCTAGGGTGGGTATGATCCTCATGCCTGTAATCCTAGCACTTTGGGACGCCACAGTGGGAGGACTGCTTGAGGTCAGGAGTCCGAGACCAGCCTGGGCAACATAGCAAGCCCTCATCTCTAAAAAAAAAAAAATAAGCCAGGTGTGATGATGCACACAGGTAATCCCAAGTACCCAGGAGGCTGAAGTGGTAGCATCAGGCAAACTCAGGAGTTCCGGGCTGCAGTGAGCTCTGATCACACCACTGTACTCTAGTCTTGTCTCTGAAGAATTTTTTAAAAATTGGAATAATGAGCCGGGCTCGGTGGCTCAGCCTGTCATCCTGCGCCTTGGGAGGCTGAGGTGAGTGGACTGCCTGAGCCTGCGGGTTCGAGACCCGCCTGGGCAACTTGGCGAGACCTCATCTCTACAATAAATCAAAAAAATTAGCTGGGCGTGGTAGCGCGCACCTGTGGTTCCAGCTACTCGGAAGGCTGAGGTGGAAGGATCGTCGGAGCCCAGGGGGTCGAGGCTGTGGTGGCCGGGAGCGGCCACTGCACTCCAGTCTGGGCGACGGAGTGAGACTCCAACTCGAAAAAAAAAAAAAAAAATTGGAATAATGTTTAGACTCCAGAATCTGTCCACTTTCCCAAGGTGTGATGTGATGGTCCTCTCACACCAAAATGGATTACTTGTCCCTGTTTTACAAACCAAGGCCACTTGTCCCAAACTTTTTGGATCCCAAGCTGCTTCCCAGCTGGGTCCTGGTACTCCTTTCTAATATTTCATGGTTGTTTAAAAAGCTTGGGCTAGCCGGGCTCGGTGGCTCAGCCTGTAATCCCGCGCATTGGGAGGCTGAGGTGAGTGGATTGCCTGAGCCCGCGGGTTCGAGACCTGCCTGGGCAAGCGAGACCTCATCTCTACAATAAATCAAAAAATTAGCCGGACGTGGTAGCGCACGCCTGTAGTTCCAGCTACCTAGAAGGCT